>VZRE01007120.1:6885-23511 GCA_013396775.1 Cephalopterus ornatus
GTGCAATGACAGGCAGAAACTGAAGAGCATCTGAAGCTTTCTGCTCCCACACAGGTAAATTTTTTTTTTTTCCCCCCCTCCTTGTTTTTCTGTGTCGCCTCGTACAAACGAGCGTAGCTTCGCACTGAGATTAGAGGTCTTCGTTTCCTTTGGCCAAAATCCACAGTGCTCTCTCTGGCAAAATTTCCTCTGAAGTCGATAGAGTTTCGTGCGAGTTATGACTGCAAGATTTGATCTAAGCCTCTGTCTTATGTAGAGAACGTGGCACGCTGCAAACTGGGGCTGGCAAGGAAACCAGAAGCTGGTCATACACACAGTGACCAGTTAACAATATCATTTTCCTGTGTGCTGGAGTGCTAGTTAGGACTTCACAACCTTTTTTTTCCAATTGTCTTTGGTGAAAGCTCAATGTGCTGAATTTTGCCCTAGTTTACAGCACTGCCACTGCAGTGGTTTAAGGAGAGGTTAATTTTTTTTTATTTTTATTTTTTTTTAATGAAAGCTACATTTTAATTTGTCTGATGGAAGAATACAAAAATGTGGAGTCTGAATGAAATAACACTGGGTGTTTCTTGCTTTGAGATAGACACAACTTTGCTGCATTCCACTGTCAGGCAGGAATTATTTTATTTATTCAGTAGATTGTGTCTCTCACAATTGAATGAAAGATAATAAACCATGAAAGACCATTCTGAAGTGTCTGAGAGTGACTGAATTCAGACTGGATAACACTTTCTCTCTCGCTATCTTCCCTGTGAAATGTGGAACGCTCTGTATGCTGCACCACTCAGACACAGAAGGGTGAGCCCAGAACGGAGCAACAAGACTGGATGCATTTTAATTTTAAGGCATTTTCTGAATGTTCTGTTTTCATGAGTATCTAAATATAAGTGAACACGTATATGCCTGCTTATACATGCACACACATACAGCTATGCAAGGTGAACATCTCCACACCATGCTGTGTAAATGAAGCTGGTGAAACTGATTGCTGTTATACGTTTGCCAGGCTTTACAGTTTACTGTTATCTAGAATGTTTGCAGGGCCTCACCATCTTTAATTCTGGTTCAGGGGGCTATTTTCGCTTCCCCCCTCCTCCCTCCCCTTTTTAGTTTTCTGACTCATGGACTACACTCCTGCTCAAGGAGCTGCTCCCTGGGGCCCCTCTGTCCTTACTGAATGCAGTAGTGCCCAGCTCACATGGAATGGGATCCGTGCCATTGGCCGGGGGCTATGAAAGGTGATGTTCCTCCAGGTTTCATGCTCTCTCTCTCTCTCTCTCACATCACACACCACGTTTCTGAGGCTCTTGCATGAAGAATTGCACAGACATGGAACAAGTTCAAACACGCAACTGCAAATCAATGGTCCCACGGATCTGGGAGAATGATGGTGATGTACAGCTTTTTAATCCTTTGTCCCTAGGAAGAGAGAAGAACAAAGGAGTATAAATGAGTTGTGAATACACTTAGGCTGGAAGGTTTCAAACCATTAGAGCAGCAAGGTTCTTAAATTACATTCTAGTTGAAGTAATAGAAAACACTCTAAATGATTTTTGGTTGCAACTTGATGGAAGGGATTATGTGAAATGGTTGCCTGCAAAGGCAAAGCACTGGATTTGATAATCCAGAAGGTCTCTTTCAGTACTAAATAGCATTCTTACTCTTCACTGGAAGTTCCCTGCATTGAAGAGTCCCTTTGCAAGTGGGTCAAGGTCTTTGGAAACACAATTTTCCACATATCTGACATCAGTCAGATGAAAGCATATTTATACACTGTGCTGCCCTACTGTTTACACCAGAAGACTCCTGAGCCCTGATGGTCCTCAGGCTGAATAATATCCCTTTCTCACAGTGCAGAGCTGAGCTCTTTGGAATTTGATTGGAGTTCAGAGGCATGGCTCCTTCTGGCCAAGTGGTCAAGATTATATTACAGCGGCACTGCAGTCTCTGTAGTGCCACTAAAATAGTGAACAATACATAAACCAATACTGCCATTCCCGAAGTTGTTACCAGCACTGTTTCCAGTTTCCTTTGAGGATCACCTGATAAAGTTCTACTGGGATTTTCTCTTGTGCTAACCAACACATTTGCCCATGTAAAGATAATGTCATCACATGTGAAAAAACAAAGATTTACACTTTCACTGTGACAGGGTATGTACTATGGCCTCAAACTTAGCTTTTTTAATAAACGTACAATAAACAATATCTTCCTACAGAGAGACTGAATTGAATTCCATATTACCTTTTCCTCTAATTCTTTATTTTATAAACTTGCACTTTTCTTCCTTTTTATTTTATGTTTTTGATTTATATACTACATTGGATTGCATTCATCTCACAGTGTACTTCAATAACTGTTCTGTAATACATAATAAGCTGCATTCGAATACTCCATCTCCCACATGATATGTGAGTGTTGGGTCATTTGTACATTTAAGCTGAAGCACTATTCACTGTGGGATATTTAGCTTGGTATGTGGGGCTGATTTCAAATGATTGTTGATCTCCCCTTAATATTTTACATTACTAGGACTAATAGAGCAATTATCAATATTACGCAGAGGAAGAAAAATCACAGTTTTGTAAAACATGGATATTAGCAATATTGATTTCCCTTTAAAATGAACAATTTCCATAAATGTTCCAGCAAAAGAAATATTCCTGGAAATTTTTTTTCCTATTTGTTATTTTTACTTTACACACAAACAAAGGTTTCTAAGTATCAGTGAACAAATACTTTCACTACATTCTAATTGTGGCATTAAAATTAAAATGTGCACTAAATTATCTCATTGCTGGAAAAGCAGTGAAAAAGACCCACTGAGTGACAATGCAACTGCACATATTAATTAAAACAGAACATGCTTTATTTTGCCTTTTTAAATAAACAAGTATTGATTAGTTTTCGACCACAAAATATTCATGACTCTATAATTCTCGAAGAGGAAGACAAGCAAAATGTGAAAAATGGTGTGTTAAATCTGTGACAAATGCACCTTTCAACTCACATTGAGGGCAGGACCACCTCCTCTTGAGCAAATAATTTTAATGTTGAATGTTAAGCTTCTGTATCCAAGATTAAAATCGATGTCTCTGGCTATGCAGGACTGCAATATGCTATGGCAGTAAAATTCAGTCAGCATCACCCTGACCGCAGGCAATGAAATTGGTTGTAGTTCAATCTGAACAAGTTCCAATGAAGTTATGTCAGCCTTTCAGCATCCTCATTTTTAAAATGTATACATATCAAAGCTAGCATATGAAAAGGGCAAATCCGTTCCTGGACTGAAGGTGTTTCCTTCCCAAAATGTCCAGTAGTTCTGACTTCAAATTAGTCTGAAGCTAAGAAAAGAACACTCTCCCTTTTTTATGTATTTTTATTTAATTTTGTATTCTTCCCTGAAAATTTAAGCTGACAAGTTTTATCTGTTCTGAAAACGTTCGTTATCTAAATAATCAAATATTAGCTAACATCAGTAGCTAAAATATTGCTGTTGGCCCAAATAAATAACATTACAGTTTTCCTAATTTGTTCATGTAAACATGAAAATGCTACTATGTGTTACTATTTTCTAATATTCAGAATATAATTTTTATAATTCTGTTTAATACTACAAGGAGAAGAAACATGAATCGAGACTAACTATAAAGGTTTAACCTCCCTTTTGTACTTCAGAATAAAAAGAATTGAAATTTAGGTCAGTGATGGATAGTAGTATGAAACTTCTTTTTTGTTTAAAAAGAATAATAAAAAAAATCAGTAGGGAAAATTATTCAGTTTTGTGAAAGTCCTGAGATGCAGATTTGCAAATTAATCATTGAAAAAACCCCAGCTCTCTGAAGTAAAATGAAAAATAGATAGAACTTTCCCCCAAACCAGGTTATGATAAATTGCACATTATAGACAAATAGCTTCTTATGAACATTTAGAAACTCTGTTACCATATCATACCCCAAAGTTACTCTTTAACTTTTGGTTTTCAAAACTTTTTGATTTGCAGAAAGTTTTTGGTGGAAGCGCAGTCTTCTTACTAGTGCCTGGAAGCACATCAGCAAGGGTATTGCATTATTTAATTGCTTTTCAGGGATCCTTTTGGTTCCTGAAACCCACTGCACTACCCTATTCACAACTTATTGCACAACAAAGGAGTTGCAAAATGTTCCCAGTTTAAGCTACGTTGTTTTGAGTGGGATGTTATTTGGGCTGTGTAAGAGCATCAGCTACAGTGAGAGGCACAAGGGCCACCAATCTTCATTCAGTTTCTTCTGCTGAATGAAAACTATTTTTCCATGAATATGCTGTTCTTCTGTGTAAAAACACACTTCTATATGGCAATAGCTCGTTGCTTATCTTGGGATTTTTATCTCTGAATGAATATGAACCTCACAATACATATAATCATCCAAACCCTCCAGAGTAAAATGATTATTTGGGGAACGTTCTTTCTTGGTTTGCATTTTTCTTTTTTTTCTTTTTGGTGCTTTGTACTTTTCTAAGTTTCTCCACCCAGGAAAACTTAAAAACCATACCTTTTTCCGTAAGATGCAGAACCTATTTTGGCTAGTGTACATCTGGAGAAGCAGAAGTTCACTGCAACATGTAAAGTCATTGCTCAAAGCCAAAACAGTATTCTACTATTAAAAACCAGAGGGCCTGAAAGGTCAGACTGAGTCTCTGATTCTGCATTTACAGGAATGAAAAAGTCCACTTTATAACCCTACTGTTCTTCCCAGTGACATTAAGTCCTACTTGTTGAAAGGTGAACATATCAACATTCAACATTCAAGTTGATCTTTCCCTCTTTACTTGGTTAAATCAAATCTATTGAAAATTGAGGAAAAAAGTACATTATTTGGTTTAAGCTGGGAAAAAAGCTAGAAAAAAAACAGTAGCAAAGGGAGTTGAATACAATGCTGTTTTCTTGATATTTTTATTTCTCTTGAGTCCATTCACGAATACCTAACTACACAAAGGCTTCTGAGTTTTGATGATAAGCACTTTAAAGATTAAGACATTGGTTTACCAAAGTGCTCAAATAGATAAATAAATGTAAGAATAGCTCCATTCAAGTCAATGAAGTGTCTAACATGCCTAAATCAACATGAAGTATCAACATGCCTAAATCCTGAATTTAGACAGAAACTATCATGAAATGCTCCATTTTTAATTTTAAGATTAACGAATCCACTAAATAGGAAGTGACAACCAATAGGACCCCTGTGCATCCTGGAAAAACTTAGCATATTATTTCCATTTCTGCATGCAACAAAGTTTTTTTGGTGTGGCAAATGTGTTCATCTGTCCATCCTGGATAGATATAGCATAACGTTTCTGTTACTGCATGAAAGTAAGGCTTTTTCTTTCACGTGGTAAGTGTGCTCAATGATGCTGAATCTTGTTTTATGGTAATGGTTCATTAGTACATACCTGTTACTCAAGGGTTAGTTCTGGGAGCTCTTGGACAAGAACAGAGCAAACAATGTCACTGTACTCCCACTTGTAAAGCTCTTTTTTAGCTCAGGTCCAACACCTTCTGTGTTTTCTGCACAGGAACCCTCAGCCAAGAAGGGAGTCAACAGTTCCTTCTGCATCGTTCATTTTTCTGTCACAGTCTCGCCTTCTTCAACAAGCAATGCCACTTCAGTTAAACCTAGTTTCAGAAACTAGCAAAGATTTTTTACTGTGACAACTATGCATTTGGGGTTTTTCATTTTAACGGGGGTTCCATTTGATATAAGAAATTATAGGGGTTCAAACGAAAAGCTGTTTTGAAGAGCTATTGTTTTGGGAATGAGATTTTCCATGTTGGCGTGACGACAACATGACAGTTTGCTGAAGCAGTGCTCAGCATCTGTGACTGCAGACCAGTATACAGGCTGTATTCCACCTCCTTTACATACAAATAGTTTCCTTCTGTAAGTACAGAAAAAAACGGGCAACAAATTATTCTGAAAGACTCCTGTTCTTGATGTTTCTCTTGTGTGTTAGGCCAGGAGCATGAAGGAAATCTTTCAGAGAACCTTTCTGAAATACTTTGCAAAGTCAGTATCTGATACCTAGCTTGAAACCTAGACCATATTTGTACTGTAGCAAACAGATTTACAACGTTGTGGAAAACCTGCCCCAAAAGGCAAGAAACATTTTGGTCAAAACATAAAAACCAAGCAAGCAAGCAACTAACCAAAAACCAAAACAAACAAAAAAACCCACAAACAAACAAACAAAGAGAAAACCCTCAAAATTCTTTTAGACATTTGAAAGCAAACACTACTTAGGCCAGACTTCTCCAAAGCAGACACTTTTTTGACATTCTGGTCACGCAGAGCAGTTTTAGCTTTCTGCTCTGTCTCAGTCCGACCCAGTTCCTAAGTTATGAATTTTCTATGCAAATTCAAACGATTTCAACATTGTAGAAATCATAGCTCTAAAATGGAAATTGTTTCAGTTTAAACAAATTGAGTTTGTTGTTTGAATTTTTGCTTCAATGAATACACTGAGTAAGAGGAATGTGGGATTTTGTCCATTACTTTGAGATTGATCAAGTGAATATCACAATAAGGACATTGTGTCAGGTAAAAACAGCAGGTTTATGACACGTTAATTTTTTTTTCCAAGAGGATGCCATTTTCTCAATAACTCGTTCTGGTCACCTTCTTTTTGGCAGATGATAAAGAATATTAAGCTATAAATGCTTTTTTCTCCAGCTATGGTCAAGAACAACATAAATTAAAAGTGCTACTGCATTTGTGCAGGAAAAAAAAAATCATGGTTTACACTAGCTGATCAAGCAGCAGACTTTCAAAGAACATTTTGTTCAGCATGGGAATAAAAAAGTTCTTTCCATATGGACTAGAACCTCATGTTGCAAGAAAAAGCCATTTTAACAGTTAACATTTGGTCTTCAAATGTGTCCAACTTTCCACTGACTTGAAAAGACCAAAGAAGCCAAGAAAAGAAAAAGAATGAAAAAGCCAGTCTTGTGTTAAAAGATAAAGACACTGGCAGTAGGAAAGTCCCCATTCTTGAAGTCCATGTTTATTAGTGGATACAATGAAAATACTCCCCAAGAAATGCCTGCTTAGATACATAATGCACAAGCAAAACTTCCTTGAAGAGCTCTTTTTCCGTATTTTATAAAAATAAAGTGACATTTTTCATCTTTGATATGTTGAAATGGACATTAACCTTACAGCCATGTTGCAATCCATCTTAATTATAGGTAAATTTTGCACCTTGTACCTTGTGTCTTTGTATAGTGGTGTCATCACTGGATAGCCTGGAAGGACTGCTAATTTAAATTGAGGCAGGATTTTGAACTAAAAACATTGCTTGTACTTTATTGAATTTTCATAATAACAGTGACAATATAAACAGAGACATCACCTTAGAATTAAAACAACCAACAAAACCCACTGATTGACATGAGATGGTTTTACCTGAGGAAAAAGAGTTTTCAGGAAATTAATACCCAACATCTGAAAATTGCTGTATATCACATGAGAATGGCATCTCAGTGGGACATCATAAAACCTCAATAACTGAATCAGTTAAGATGTAATCAAAGCCTGTGACTCCAGAAAGCAATGACCTTTTTTTATAAAATGAATGCTACACTAAAAAGATACCATCTAGTAAAATAATAACAAACCTGTGACATTTCATGGTAGTCTAACAGCGCAAACATGGTGAAAAACTTTTGGAACAAAATCCAAGACTGGAAATACTGGAGAGTGAGTGATATTTTTTTTGTACCTGTTGTCAAGTTCACCTGCTGTGAGATTCTAATCTCATGTTGCTCTAAGGGTGGGTATTTAAGTAGATTAGTTTTCAGAAGATATTTTTCAGCCACCCCTATGCCTTTTGCCTCTTACTGCATATGTTATCCATAGCTTAAATGCAAACATAAGAGGCAATTTATAAATACAATTGATAGAAGACTTTGAAGATTAAAAAAACCCCCACAATTAAAAATAACTCTGGAGATCCAGTGGCTAGCTACAGGATCAGTGACATTGATTTAGTAAATTCTAAAGCACCCACATGTAATTAGTCAGCCAAAGTCATGTCAGAAATAAATAGGGAAAGCATGCAGACCAACACAAAGGTCTGCAGTTGAGTTTGAACTGGAGGCAGCAGCTTGTCCCTGTGAATAGCCCATCGAGTTCACCTGGAGGAGCTGAACTAGAGCAACTCGAGCCTTGTGCTAACAGAGCATCTGCAGAAAACAGAGCTGTCATCAGAGGTGCAGACTCAGTGATCTGCTGAACCTTGCAATCAGACAATTAAAATATGAAGGGTATGGGTGTATGCCATGGAAAGTACTTTGCCTTTTTAAGTGAGGATAGTGTTAATAAACTGACACTTCAGAGGATGATAGTAAATTTCCACTTCAGGTTGTGAAAGTAGTAAAAGCAGCAAATAAGGCTTTATTACAGAATAAGTCAGTTTTAATGTGTAAAAAGCATTTTTTTATGTGCAGATTATGAAACAGGTTTTCAAAGTATGAATCAGAAATGATCCTGTACCTCTGAAAACTCAGACTTCTGTCAATTTAATTTTTTCATACCCGCACTGACCAGAATACAGAAAGCTGATGAAACAATATCACACTTTATTCTGCTCTATTGTGGGTTTTCATGAACGTATTTTAAGACAAAGAAATATGAGCAAGCTAATAGGGCAGTACGGAAAGCGGTAACAAATAAACACTTGTGTGCAAATGCATCACAGTCATACAGAATGATTTTCACTGCAGGAGACTCTCTGACCAGATCCACACAGACTGTACAAAAAACCCTCCTCTGTGTGATCAAAAAGGCTTGCATGAGATTGGTTTTTTTTGTGGGTTTGGTTTTTTTGTTTGTTTGTTTGTTTTTTTCCCCTTTGTTTTGTTTTGTTTTGTTTTTTGTTTTTGTTTTTGTTTTTTTGTTTTTTTTTTTTTGGTTGGTTGGTTAGTTGGTTTTTTTTTTTCCTTTTTTAAATCTCAGGACAAAACTAGGATAACATGTTCATATTGGCAAAACTGAGGATTTTTCGGACTGACAAACAGCAACGAAGGTTCCTGCTCCTTTGCAGCGGCCCTGGGCACTGCCGGCACCGCCCCGGCTGCAGCAGCGGCCCCTGCTCGGGGCTGTACGAGCAGGACCACGGCCAGGCAGCCGAGGGAGGGGACAGTCCCCCCCTGCTCTGCGCTCACGGGACCACGGCGATGGAGTGGGTCCGGTTTGGGCACCCCCAGGGGAGGAAAGACATCGACAACCTGCAGCCAGGGCTGAGGAGGGCACCGAGGGCACCGAGGTGTGCGGAGCTGCAGCACCGTAGGCTGAGGGACCAGGGCCAGGTCAGCCCGGGGAAGGCACAGTTCAAGAGGCATCAAACAGTAGCCCTCCAAAAGGGCTACCTCCTTCCAGAAGGAAAGCCACCAAAAAGATGGATTAAAACTCATCCCAGCAACGGATGCTGGGAGGAGGGACGACGGGTGTGAGCTGAGAAATAAGTAGTTCAGACTGAGTATAAGGGGGGAAAAAAAAAACGTCCTGTTGGTAAGTCAGCAGTATTTCCCAGAGAGGCTGTGGGAAATAAATGATGGAGGTTTTCACACCTGGATGAGTCAGAACAACCTTCCCTGGTCTCATGGCTGACCCTGCTGGGACCACCAGGCTGGACCAGAAACCTCCTCAGCTCCCTTCCAGCTGGAATTATCCTTAGATACTATGGTCATTTCTAAAGGCTGTCTGCAAAAATCTCCCTAAGCAATAGGTCTGCTCTTCTTACCACTGTAAACTTTTCTAAATGTCTAATGTGAATATCTTTTACAATGTAAGCCCATTAATGCAATTTTTTTCCCACTGCAGATGTACACTCTCCCTTTTTGCAATAACGTGCTATGTTTTGAGGACTGTTACCATGCCATTTCAGGATCCCTTAGAAGTTTTTTGTATGCCTAATTCTTCGTGCCATGAAGTGCCACATTTCAATTCGTTCTATCTTTTGGGCTACCATATGTGGCAGATTTCTTGGAGATTTCTGAGTATGCTCAAAGCATAAAGTGTAATAAAGCAGGCGTACACTCAGCTAGCTTTTAAAATTTTATTTCTCTACTCCACATTTCACTGATTTTCACAGTAAAAGTTTTTCTAGTGCATTTTTTCTCCTTGTCCCATTGTTCTTAGGCTGCATATTATATGAGTGTACAATGCTTAAGCTGCTTCGGAGGTGGAATACCCAGGTTTTCCTCTCTCGCCTTTTTTCTCACAAGAAATTACTAAATTATAATTCTTATGATAGCTCATTCTGTGCGGTCATTCACAACTATAAACTCTAGGACTGTTCTGAATTTACACGTTTGCAGCTCTTAGGTACAGGCTTATCCTCAGTGGAACAGCATTCTGCTAGCTTCCTCTTGTTCCTCCTCAATTTCTTCTAGCTACTTTGTTTGGTGGATTTGTGTCGGTTTTCTTTTTTTTATTTCTTTCTTAACATCATGAGCTGCTCACCCATTTTCTCTGTTCCTCAGAGGGTTTTCCGTCTTCTATAAACACATACACCAGCGTGTTTTCTGAGACTACCTTTTCTCTCCATTCCTTGAATTCTGGTCTTGGAAAAACGATTTTGCTTCAATGCCTCAGGATGAATGTTCTTATTTATCAGCCTTTCCTATATTTAAACAAGTCTCTCAGAGTGACAGTGACTGTAGCATAGGCGAGATGGAAGGGGTGAAGCTACCTTCTGTGTGCCCCTGGAAGCTTTCATTGCAGAACTGCTCTCCACCCTATCTATACTAATATTGTTTGGAGAGTTCTTCTTCCATTTTAGGCATCATCTCCCTGAAGCCAGGCTGGGTAGGCAGAGATGTGACAGCTCTCCACTTTGCCTTGGGATCAGCAGGCCCGGTTGCACTGTTTATTCTGCCTATCGTATGGCAAATGAGGAAGTAAAACTCTTTCACCCAACACATTATGTAAAGACAGGTGTTTTCAGCTTACTCAGAGATTAGAATTGGGACAGCATAGGATGCCCTGGACAAGGAGGATAACAAAATCGAGGTGTGCTCGAACAACAAAATTAAGACATTAATGCAGCATGGGTTGCCGTAGCTTAAGTCAAAGTGGCACCAACAGCAACAGCATCAAAATGCAGAAGCAAAAATTTGGGGGTGACATTGCAACTGAGATAAGGTCGTGGAGGGTCCACTGAAATCCATATCACTAGGGCATCACTATTCTCCCGCTGTTAGACAGGTAAAAGGCAACTTAAAATCCCACCCTGCAATGCAAGCACTCCTTCTGGTACATTGAGGAAACACCTCGAAGGCTTCCCTTCAAAGGAAAGAAATTCCTTTGGGTTGTTCTGGATTTACTGCTACCCAGGCAAAATTGCAACAGGCAGATCTAATCACTTGGTGCCATTAAGGCACTTGGTTGAGGTAATTTTTTAAAACAGCTCATTTTCTTAAGAACAAATACAGATTCAGCAAATTTTGCAGTTTGTCCTGCACATACCTGTTATATATCTGAATCTGGTCTGAAAAGTAACAATATCCTAGATTCTCTTCAATTTTAGGTTTCATTTTTTTAGCGTTTATTTGCTTAAATCTCAGTAAATACAAAAAAGACTTGTACATGCTGTGTACCTAATGAGCTGCTACTAACGGGAGGGCAAATTCATCTTCACATTTGTTTCAATGAATTCTAAAACAGCTGCAGCTTGTAAACACGTGAAAACTTTACCATTTCCGTTATTTAACAATTATGCCAGTATTCGTGGTCCTACTGTTTACAGATGGGTTTTGTCAAGGGAACTGACTTCAGGAATCACAGAATTTTGTGACCTTTGACATCTGCACTTGCAAACCTTTACAATACAAACCATTAAAAATGTTGTGAATATAACTGCACAACGTCTCTGATAAGTGTAGCATGTGTCATGTTAAATATCCTCTTCTACAAGGTAAATATCAGAATGAAAAGGCAGGCTGAATGTGAGCAACCTGAGTTTATCAAAATGTAATCTTTGATCTGAAATGCAAGTGGAAAAACACATTGAAGTGGGCCTCACAATCCCAAAGAGTTAAGAACAAAGCATACTTGTGCAACTGATGAATAATCTGCCAGTATGTCTTTGTTGTCACTCAAAAAGAGTTGTCCAGTTGTAGTGGAGATAAATTCCACAACTACTGAAGGTATGGCATATTCACAGTAATTGACTGTATACACCTGTACATCAACGTATTTCAGCTATAAGTTAAGAAAACTTGATTTAGAGAGAGAAGAGTAATTCAGTGTGTACAATTTGTTAAGTTTGTGGCCTTGTTGAAATTCCCAGGTGCAACTTTTTATTTCTGTGGATATTAATATGGTAGAAAGAACACTGAAACTCATGGTATTAGTTTATAATCTGCCATGAAGTGATGAAGAAGGTCTTTTTGTTACCAGACTGGATTGTAAACCCTTAATTTAATCCTGAAAAAAGTCATTCTGTAACCCCCTGCAAATCTTCTTACATTACTACAACTAGCATGTCATCGACTACATCACATTTTTTCTGTTATGGGGAAAGATATGACAATACACACTCTTCACATGTAACTGTATTAACATCTTCTTGCTCTTGTCGTTTTCTTTCCTAGAATTCTTCCCCCTAGCTGATCAAGTGACACACAGAGAAACATGCCTGAGCAGAGCAATGATTACAGGGTGGTTGTGTTCGGAGCCGGAGGAGTGGGCAAAAGCTCCTTGGTTCTGAGGTTTGTGAAAGGCACTTTCAGGGAGAGCTACATCCCCACCATTGAAGACACCTACCGGCAGGTGATCAGCTGTGACAAGAGCATATGCACTCTGCAGATAACCGACACTACGGGCAGCCATCAGTTCCCAGCCATGCAGCGTCTTTCCATTTCTAAAGGACACGCTTTTATTTTGGTTTACTCCATCACCAGCCGACAGTCCTTGGAGGAACTCAAGCCGATCTATGAGCAAATATGTCAGATTAAAGGAGACATAGAAAGCATTCCAATAATGCTGGTGGGGAACAAAAATGATGAGAACCAAAGTCGGGAGGTGGAGAGCAGTGAGGGAGAAGCCATGGCTAAGAAGTGGAAATGTGCCTTCATGGAGACTTCTGCCAAGATGAACCACAATGTGAAGGAGTTATTCCAAGAGTTGCTCAACCTGGAGAAACGCAGGACCGTGAGTTTACAGATTGATGGCAAAAAGAGCAAGCAGCAGAAAAGGAAGGAGAAGCTGAAAGGCAAATGTGTGGTGATGTGAAATTCCATTGTCAGAAGTCAGCTGTAAAGTCTTACCTGAGAATACGCGTGTAAAACCTATAGACGCCAAACAACCATGCAAGATCCTATTTATTAGTATCTCTTTTGGAAGAAAACTTCAGAATTTGAAAAAATGAGGTACTGTGGTTGCTATGAAAAAAATCAGCAAATAGAAAAGCATGCACTCAATGAAAATAAATCAGGAAGAAAAGGAGAGATGCCCCAGGATACACAATTTTGTAATTTACAGAAAAGAAGAATTTTCATCATTCACATAATGTTAAAGATTTGGAAGTCAATTTAATGTAATTCTCATTTTCATATAACTGCAAGAGAAAACACTGTATAATGTCAGAAGAAAATTAAAGAAATAGTTGTGAAGAAACCTAGAACATACAAATGCATTCTGGGTGGCATTAATCATTTTCTTTAAGAATGCTGTGAACAAAAAATTCAGTGCCATTTTCATTACTGACAGGTGGACAGTGTGCATAAGAGAGTCTTGGATCTGCCAAATGAATGAACTATTGCACAGTAAGAGGAAGTGTGGGTATAGCAGTTAAAAGGAACAGATATTATCTCTACCCCTCAGCATGATATGTCTTTCTAGTGGGATGCAGCATTTGAACTGAAGGTTATGGAAATGATGGTCCCTGCAGGAGAGATGGAGATCATCTGCTTTTCTGGACTCACTGCTTCAAGAATGACCTGTGTTTCTGGCCCCAAATGTGTTTCAGAAGAACAGACATTTGCCTGTGGAGAATGTCGGATTGCATAAAAACGGTGTACATAAACAAACAGAAACCTTCCCCAGGGAGGACTGACTGGGGAGTCCCTTAAAGAGCCTCTGTGGGAACGACTCTGTTCAAATGCTGCTGCTGGTTAAGTGAACCCATGGTGTGATTAGTGAATGAATGGAATGTCTTTTGAACTGGTGAACTGGTGGTACCCTTGGATAGGGGTCAATGTAGGATATAAAGCTTTTATTCAAATGATCAGATTAAATGAGTGATGCTTCTTTACATTACTGTATTCCAATTAGAATCTGGTTATGTTTCTGCACTAGTAGATCTACTGCCTTTATATTGTCTGAAGAGTTTTATATTTGCCATTTAAATTCATGATTTGAACTGCTGTAACTATTTATAGAACCAAACCCTATATCTGCAGTTAAGGCCCGCTGGAGCCTCTAAGAGAAGATTTTCTGGGATAAGAACTACAGGATTTGGCATATTAAGGGTTGCAGTCAATACTGTGTTACAATGCAATACAAAGTTCAGAAGAGAAAAACAAAATATTTAAAACACTCTGTCAGGGGAAACTGCTCTTCTCAAAACCTTTAAAAGGGGAAAAATCGTACAAAATGTGAGCTTTCCTGGATGCCCCTCCAAATCTTTTTTAAAAACTAATATGAATGAATGAAGTATGAATCCTACTGATAACAAAGGCCATCTAAGATAAAATAAGCACACACAGTTTTTAAAGGACACATTAAAATTGCATAAGTCACAATTTGCACCTTAGGAACTGCTTTGAACCAATAAAAAAGCCTACCGTATTTTTAGTAAATGCTTATGTCAAGAAACATGGGAAAATGAAGTCAAGTACTAATATTATTAGCATACACGCTGTTGCATTTTAAATATCTTCCAGGAGATGCTCAAATGCAGTAATTGCATTAAAAATTGCTACCTTGTTTATCTGAGTTATTGCTTGCTTACCTTCCACCTTTCTAACAAATGTGCAGCTGTGTCACAAGTAGAGTGATAGCATACATTTCTTTGAGCAAGAATTGCTATTAGCACTGTCGAGAAAGCAGCACAACTTTTGACATTTACTGAGAAGAAATTCTGGCACCAGTAGAATCAAGTGTGAAGCTCCTACTGATTTCAGAAAGACCTTTTTTTTTTGTATGTGTGTGTTTACTTCATTGCATTAGAAAACTGCGAAGAGCATGGAAAAAAGCTTAGGTTTTTTATTGACAATAAATTCCTGGCTCTTACACAGCACTCTTTCTCCATAAATCTCAAAGCACTTTGCAAAAAGGACAGCATCATTATCTTGACTTCTCAGATGGTGAAAGTGAGGCATAAGGAGAGGAAGCAACTGCGCACAGGTTGCCCAGTGGGTTAGTGGCAGACCCAGGAACAAAAGCAGATCTCCTCTGTCCCAGTTCAGTGCTCACTCTGTGTTTTGTCAGACTGTCTCTTCACATTCTTAAATAGTTTCTGAAACATGTAAAGAAGCCTGGTTTGGCTTACACAGCCAAGCGCATCTTTCTCGACTGTCTGTCAATAAATCAAACAGTATTTCCAGATCAGGGATGCAAAGCATTTTAAAAGCACTATGTTTAGTAAGACTTTTATAAATGTTTATACATCGGCTGTGTAAAAAAAATTGCTGATGATACTCAACGTCACAGCATTGGATCCTGTGGATGAAGCTGGGAAAAAAAGCATGATCAACCTTAAGGAGACATACAAAGATCAAAATTAGAGAGGTTGCCCACAGATGCTAACACACCAGTGCCAAACGTCATCATGCATGGCACATGCCTTAGCAGCCAGCATGGAATAACAATAGAAAATCAAAGAGAAAAAAAAAAAGGCTATATAGAGGACCTTTTAACATTATTTCTTCAACTGGAGGAGTAATTTACGTAGTAAAGTATCTTGCAGAAGTACAATATAGGGGATCTTAATTACTTAAAATGTACTGACTGCAAAGATATTACAGGCTGAAATTTAGCCCTGGACTTTTTTCTGAATGTGCCTCATAGCAAGAAAAGGGTAATTGTATGGCAAATACGGAAATAAAACTAGTAGCTGCCAGTGTTAGGCTTGAGGACCATTTCCTTTAGTTCCCAGTTAATTCCTCACCTGCTACACTATAAGCCATGAAGTATTTCATGGACTTGCACGTATAAAAGCAAGGCCAGTACGGAAGCAATATTACTTAAGGACCACAGACTCAAAAGAGAAGATATTTTATACCCTTGCATTGCCATCCTAGTTTATACTATTAGATTTTACGTATCTTGCATACGTGTGAGCTGGTTGAAAACATTTGTTTTGCTATTACTTATAGAATTATTTTTTTTAATACAGAAAAAAAATAAGGTAAATAAAGAAAATATACAGCTTTATTACATTTTGTGTTTCATTTGGGAATGTGGTATCAGTATAATAATCTCTTTTAAAAGTATATAAAGAATATTTAAAATGTGTAAGGTCTACAGTGAATTTTAGCACCCAGAAAATATGACCTAGCCAAAACAAATCTTTAAAATGCATGATTTTTATATGTATATGTGAAACATTAAGCATATAGTTATCATGAAAATGTGTTGTTGT
>VZRE01007121.1:0-10476 GCA_013396775.1 Cephalopterus ornatus
CCCCAGTTCAAAGCTGGTTTTTATCCCCCAATCCCCTAGGGCTAAAACAGTTGTGTGTTAAACTTGCAGAATAAACTGCTGCTGGGAATTACCCTCGTCCTGATGCCCTTGCTTAGATGAATAGCAAGGTCTGTATGGTGATTGACCAAGGCGACGAGAGGGGAGAGGACTGTGGTGCTCCTAGCCCTGCTCACACAGAAGCCTCACAGACTCCAACCCAGGCACATCTACAGCTTCCTTAGTTGCTGACACTTATGGCATCCTAAGAACTCCTACATGGAGAATGGTCACACCTAGTCTGAGGATGGCCTTCATGCTGAACCTGGGGCTCTGTTCTCCGATTCACCATCCACACAGACAGTAAATTATACCTTCAGGTTGCCTCAGGCACCCCTAGAAGGACAGTCTAGACTTACCAAAAGGTTGGCTCAGAATAACTGAATCAGCCATTATTTCTGTTCTCTAAACTCTTGACTTTGACGGAAAGCAAGAGGATTTTGTGGTAAAAGGGGGAAAAAAGCAGGGAGGTGGGGGGATGGGGCCAGAGTGTATTTGCAGCTGCTGGCCATCAAATTTCAATTCAATCAACATGACTGAGTTCTAGCTTCTGGGAAAGAGAGCTTTTGACGACATATTGACATAGACTGAACTACAGTGGCCCAAGTGGCAATGCTATAATTATAAGGATTATATTTAATACTGCACTTTGAAATGAAGGTCTGAACCACCATGACACTCTCTCTCCCACTAAAAGCTGGCCAAAATATGTCTTAGGAAGCATTATGGTAATACACAAAGTTGGTAGGAAAAAAGAAATGTCAGAACTCAAATCATTATGAAAGGGGATCATGTGGCTGGCAGCTCAGGTCTGCTGGGAGATGAGCAGTGAGGAGGAAAAATGAGTGTGAAAAGAAGGGCAATTGGATTTTCAGGAAGAATGGAAAGTAGTTTTTAAAAGTACAGAATTAACAGGTTTAAGGAAATAAGTCAATTGATAATTAATAAACTACTTACTTCTGAATTTGGATTCTTTTTGTAGCATGTTGTGGACTTCAGCCAGGCTGAGGCCTGTTTGTTGAATAAAGACCAAACCCTGCAAATATTTCTAGACTTGCTTAATTCGACACATCTTGATTTCAGTGCGATTACCCATGTGTGCACAATTAAGCACATGCATAACTGTTTCCGGGAACTGGGCCATAGAGGTAAGCAGCCGCATGTTGAAGACCAAATGTATCTAGCTTGGAAGGATGTTGAACCAAAAGCTTTCAGAGAAGCAGAGAGAATGCATTTCTTTGGAAAACAAAATAATTGACTATAAACTAGCATAATGACGAAAAATAAAAAGCTTGATCCTGCATTAGGCTGATGTTCCACAGTGCCACGTCCATAGAATTTCCCATAGGTGTTTTCAGGAGGGGCAAATCAGATCAGAATCAAGACTAAAAAACTTAGATGTTGAGATATCACAGCAGTGAGGAAAGGGGAAAAAAAAAAAGAAAAGAGGAGGGGAGAGAAAAAGGGGGAAAGGGAAAGGGAAAGGGAAAGGGAAAGGGAAAAGGAAAGGGAAAGGGAAAGGGAAAAGAAGTTGGAGGGTCGGGAGATGGTTTCTAAAGCAACAGAACCCTAAATAAACAGGGTGATTTTCCAAAGTGAAAAACATAAACTGAACAGCCCAAGCAACATTTTTGCCAACTGTCACTGGGGTGGCATTTCTAAAATCTGGTGGAATGACTCATCCCAGAACAACAACTGTTGCCAACAAGGTCTTTCCTCCAGGTCTAGTTATTTGAATGAGAGAGATGTAAAAACAAAACAAACAGAAAAATCAGAGACAGGTTCTTCTCTTGGGGTTCAACTCTGAAGCTTCCTGTGAAGTCACCTACTCTCCAAGGTGTCTCCCCAAACCATTGAATAGGAAACCGGGTGATCCTCTGGGCCAAGGAAAGGAACAGCCCTTCTGGAATAAACTCCCTGTTCGTTAAACCAAATTCTTCCTTTTGCACCTACTTACCACCTCTCACACCATGGATATGAGCAGGATGCATCCTTCTGAGCCATTCTGCCCTCCATGGCAGCAAACATTACTAGGGGAAGCATGACCCTGCCGACAGGTGGCACAGTTCTCTAAAGGTGTGAGACACACACCTTTGTATACAGTGGGAGCACATCTAGTCCAAAGACTACACTGTTGTGCAGTAATTAAACACAGCCCCATCAGCACAAATAATAATACTTCTTTGGCTAGTACAAAATGCAACAATTTCAAAGACGCTTTCTGAAGCAGTGTTGTTTTGCTGAATAATTTATGTCCCCGAGTCCTCCAAAAATGAGCAGCATACACTTCAATCCTGCAAAAGCTATTCAGTGGAGACAGTGCACATTATGTTCAGTAAGCTCATTGCTTAAACACTGTTGCCGTGGCTATAAGAAAATGATTTCACTATTGTTTACAAGAGACCCTCGATAAGTCATTACTACAGTAACCAGAGTTTCGCCTCAAGTCAAAATTTTTGGGAAGAAAAAAAATCTCACAGGTATAATTAACTTTGTGATCAAGATAATCCACTGAAAGACTTCAAAAACTGAATACATCGTACAGTGAGGAATGAAAAGAAGTAAGAATCACTACTGTCTCAGGAGTATTAACTATCTGCTTTTCTGATTGTTTCACTGGCAAATTCCATGAAGAAGAAAAGCCCTGAACTAAATAACTACTGTAACTAATTTTCAAGGAAGAAATAATTTATAGGGCAAGCACCAATATAGGAGTTCAACTGCGATAAGTAATGATGTAAAAACAAACCACATTGTACACAGGGTAAGGGAAAAAAGGACTTTAAAAATCTGACTTAGAAGAAACATTTGAGATTATGAAATATGGCTTTTCAGTGTCCTGCAATAAAATCGATACCTAGAGCACTTAGTTCTGAATTCTGTAGTGCATGTATATGTACAAGAGTCCAGTACATAACCTCTCGATCTCAATAATGTGCTGATGATCAATAGTTTCCAAAACTAAAAAGTAACTGAAGCTGTTGGAAAGTCATCCTCACATTTCCTATGGACAGTAACAGGCCACAGAACACAAAGCAAAGAGATGATTAATGGAGTGCTGGACTAGGAGTCAGGAAATCTGGGCTCCATTCCCAGCTCTGCCACTGACCTGCTGTTTGACCTTGGGCAAGACACTTGACCTTTCTGTGCTTCTGTTCCTCCTTCCATTCTTTGTCTATCTTGTCTCTTGAGGCCCTAAGCTATACAGGGAAGGGCACAATTCTCACTGGGTGTTTGTATAACATCTACTCTAGGGAGGTGGCTGCAGAGCTCTGTAATAAAGCCAGGGTACCACAGGGATGGCTCTTGCACAATAGCATGTTTTGTTTCAAAACAGAATGGCTATGATGAACCTTCTTGGGGTTTCATCTGCTAGTCCACGATCTTACCAGGTCTTTCAGCCAGCTTCAGGCTCAGGCAGCAGGTAAATGTGTTTGCAAGATCTGCATCCTCACTTGTCAGAAGCACGTTCATGTCAATTCCTAATTGGTACTAATTTCTCTGCACTTTGATTCAGCTGTGTTTGCAAGAGCATCAGAATTGTAACTGAGTGACACAGATAAAAATAGCTACAGGAGCCATTTCTGAACAAAAGGAGTTTCTTCAGGGAAATGCCGAAACCTGTATGTGAAGCCACAGGCATGAGGTACTTTCAAATTAAAATTAAAATGAATTATAATTTTTCAGTGTGTTGGAATTTTGTGTAAATTATTCAATTAAGAAATATTTTTGTTTCTCTCACGCTAATCCATAAATGTGAACTATCCTTCATTACTACCAGATGGGAGGCAACATATGCAGGACAAGGTAGCTCCCACCTGCTAGCACTGGGGTGCAGGTGCAGCCTCACAGAGAGCTGATTGATAGTGTATATGATCTCAGTTCCAGTCCCACCTTGCTCCCAGTTTGCTGAAGTATCAAGCACATGAAACTTGGACACAGACAACTTAAGTGGGAGACTGAGTACAAACTGACGCAGGATCAAGAGCAAGTAAAGCAAGAAAGACTCATTCAGGTTTGTATTTCCAGTACTTATATCTGTGGGTCAAAGGCTGAAAAGGTGATTTGAATGTACCTCAAAGGCTTTGCCAAAGCAAACATTCAAAACTCCTGTCCTAGGCTCCATCAATAATGAATTTGGCTTCTGAGCCATAAAACTCACCCCCAGATCTCAATGCACTTTACAAAGATGATAAATAGTATCTTTCATAAAGGAAACTAAGGTTTATGGAAGTGAAATAACAGGAGTAATCTGTTGAATAGATCCTAGAGTCAGAGTAGAAACATTGACTTTTTAGTTTACAGCATGCTCACCTAAA
The DNA here is from genome assembly GCA_013396775.1 of Cephalopterus ornatus. Taxonomy (NCBI): domain Eukaryota; kingdom Metazoa; phylum Chordata; class Aves; order Passeriformes; family Cotingidae; genus Cephalopterus; species Cephalopterus ornatus. Next base: position 4,377 of record VZRE01007121.1, read on the forward strand.
AACTATTGTTTGAGGGTTGCAGGTATTTTGTTTCAGGTATTGGTGTTGGCACTTCAGTACAATTATGGACTGATTAACTGCATCTAATAATACTTTGTAAGAACCTGACAAAGTATGACAAATTCACAAGTTGGCTCTCAAGTGTCTATGGGAAGCTTTCCAACAGAAATCTGGGACATAAGTAGTTTATGCTTTTATTTAAAAGAAAAACAAACAAAAAAACACACCCCCCCAAAACAACAATAAAACAAACAGAAAAAAAGCCCCCCCAAAAAATCTGTCTCTTAATACTGATAAGTTGAAAATGTGAATCCAAATCTCATTCAGCACCAACTCCTTTTCTGCAGCCAAGATCACTGTTTTTTTTCACTGCTCAAAGATGTTCCAAACTGGAGCAGCGTGATATGTGTAAGACCCTTTTCAGGTTTACAGACACTGATTAAGATTCATGGCAAACACAGACCTGTCAAGAATTCCATCAGCCTCATCCTACTGCTGCTGGGAGTACCACCACTGGGAAGACATCCAAGGGAACACTGACATGCGGACACTGGAGAGAGCGCAAAGAGCAAAGACCTTGTTCCTCTTCTCTTCAGAGGAGCCAGGCGCCTAAAGCTCCTCTAGGCACCATGAACTGATTGTGTACCCTCTAAAGTGTTGTATAGTGGTTGCTTTAATCACCTGCCTGAGCTCCACAGATGTGATGGTATCAGGTCATTATCATGTAGAATTGAGCCTTCTGCAGAAACCAAGGTCTCATGTTCTAGAGAGCCAGTGCCACCTCAAGAGCTTAAGCACAGAAGGGAAATAGTGGCACAACAGGGGACATGTGCAAGGTCACAGAGACACTTTCTGGCAAATCTGACACCTCTGTGTCAGTGCTTTGTTTTTTGGAGGAGCTTGCCAGCATCCAGCTCCTCCTACACCACATAGGAAGGGCAATATAAATGGAGCAGTGGAGATACTACCCTTCCCAAAGTTGTCAAGGGGGCCGTGATGGAACACTTCTTTTCCACTAATAAGACATGGTTAAGATTCAGTTTCATAAACCAACAGACTTAATGAGAAAGGCAGACTACAAGCCCATGAAGATGGTATCTTGGTAGAAGGGACTGTTGACAGCAGTTAGGAAGAAGAACGGAGGCATGCTACGGCCTTTCTCAACCTGCTGACTAACTTAGCTACTGGGGTTTTTTTGGTCACTGCAACCTAACTGAACCTCACATACACCTTCTGAAAGCAGTGTTCTTTGAGAGGGGAGAACTACCAATAGGGATTCAAGTCAAACTTTCTGCAAAACAGCTTCTCTGAGTCAGACATGCTTTTCTAAGGTTCAGATTTCCCCACAGAGCAGCTAACATTTTTGCTGGAGTCATACTTCTCAGCACAGAACAAACACAAGCTGTATATCACTTTCCTTTGTTGTGGTGCTACAGATGAGAGACTCAATTTGAGTAGTGCAGGGGATGCAAGAACTCTATCAGAGATCACGCAGTAGTAGCCAGGAAAGTTAAAAAGTGGATGGGTTGGCCTTGGAGAGCACGTCAAGCCCAGGCAGAGACACTGATCCTCTGCTTACTACCTACAGAAAATTTGGTGGTGGAAACAGCCTGTTAAACAGTTTCAGAATTGGAGGAGACTTTCATTAGATATATTCAAAGCTTAAGAAGCTTTAAATAGGGCAAGTGATTTGGTGGGAGTGCTAAGCCTGAAGAGGCTCCTACACTAGTGTAAATTTAACAAATTCACTTTCTGAACTTTTCATTAAATATAGCTTTTATGCAGCTTCCAGGGAGTCTTCTTGATTTTGGTTTGGAAAACATTCTCATGGCTGAGGGGAACAAAGATTTTAAATGGCGCCCATGTCCATCCTAACCAAATTGCTTCCAGCAGGCCAGAGGGCCCAGGACAGCAGATCAAAGTTTTCTACCCACAAAGACAATGTGACATTCATTTTACCTGACTTGGCTAAATAAATTGGCTTTATCAGGACACAAATTCACTGCTGCAGAAGCCCATGTAGCAGACAGTGGTCCTTCACCTCACAAACAGAATATTTAATTGCTTTGGCACTAAACTTTGTCAAGCACAAGATCCCACTCTAGCTTTGCAGGATGGTTTGTGCTTTAATCCACCTGTGCTCACCATACTGTAACATCACTTCACCTCACAGCTGGTCACTTTATACTGCTTGTTTCAGACCACTTCCACAAACAGAAAACGAAGGTATTTCTGCAGGGTACCCTAGCAGCCAACTAGCAAACAGAGCAAAGAGCTTGTGAGAGGGGTTAAGTATAAACTTGGGCAAAGATACTAGAGCACAATCGTTCCTTTTAAAATACTCAAGGATCTTTAATGCTAGCATACTAGGCCAAACCTCAGCAAGCACAGTGGGGATCATAAAAAAAAAAGTCCTCAGGAAATTAATTCAGGATCTCCACATAAAATAACTGCCTAAATTGAGGTTTTACAAGTCAACCTTGGCTCAGGCAACCCTGTTTTCCACTGAGGTTCCTCAGGGAACTGGAACAAACCCATTGACTCTTCTAGATTTGTACAGTTGTTGATGAGAATTTAGGGGAGCAGGAGCAATTAACACATTCCCCTCTTCCTGGGATACATCACCTTTATGGGATTGTTTTCCCTTTTCTTTTTTTCACCTGCTTGCAGATTACATCTGAGGAGCAGACCACTTTCACAGTCACTTTTCCAAGCAGAGCAAATATTAATGTATTTCTTTATTATTTTAAATTAATTCTTATAATGATAAATTCAGCACAACTTTGAGATGGGTGAAAGTAGAACAAGTCACCTGTGACTGATGACAAACGTCCCTTAACACACTCACAGCCACCGGTGTGATGGCTGCAATGAAAGAACCTGACCTGAATAACACAACAATACCCACAAGACAGGGTTCCTGGCTTCCATAGAGCAAAATGAGCAGGGTTCAGCCTAAGTCAGAAGAACGATGGAATGAACTGGCTGATGGAGACTTGAAACTGCAGTGCAAGAACTTGATATTACCAGTTCAGTGCTTAAGCCACTGAGGAATGCCCTCCAGAGCTAACTGTTTATATATAACATAAATAGTATAAACAGCTAAGTGCTGGAGGGAATATACATATATATATAGGTGTATGTATAAAAGAAAGACAGAATATTTTATCTGTTCCAATCTGCACTGTGAAAAGTAACACCACCATATAAATAAACAAATGTCAGCTCTTGGAAAATGCAGGGAGGCAGAAAGTACAAAAACTTCCCTAGCCATGTCCTGAACAATAAATTTTTCCTTCACACACACCCACATCCACTGGTCCAGCTAAAAAATCTAATTCCCACTCTCCAATTAGAAAATGCTGCTGCCGAAGATACTTTCTTGAAAATCAAAGTAGCATTGTCAAATTAAGCCCAAACCAAGCCCCACTAAAAACTCTCACTTCTGCCAGTTTTAAACTCTCCACTGGGAAAAGATAATTATCAAATAATAGTATCAACATTGTCAGATAATCACTTTAAGCTCTTTGATATGTTCAAGTGTATGTTGTTTCAAATGTTACTGAGTGTCAAATGTTTACTCTAGAGTCCAACTGTGTAAGTGACCCATCCCATGCCACTAAAAATGGCAGGTACACATGTAACAAGAGCAGTGGGACCCACAAAGCAAAAGAAACAACCCTGGGTTTTGCAAAGAGTGTCCTGTTAGCCAGAACTACCCGACAAGAGTTATGACTGCCTTTGCAGTCACACTCCATCTGTGTGGAGGTGTGGGGTTTTTCAAGTGGTGGACTTACAGCAAGGCAGGTGGAACTTTACATTCACCTTGAAGTCAGAGAGGTGTAAGGTCTCACATGCTCAATGTGAGACTCACACCAACGCTCCTGTCTTATGCTTCCTTGTGCCAAAGCTGTACCTGCCACAGCTGAAGCTCAGAGCTGCCCCTTGTTCTCAGACCCTGCGCACCTCAGATGTGCTCTAAGGAAAAAATCTGGAATTAAAGAAATAGTGCATATAAGCTTCCACTGGGTTTCCTCTTGGAAAACACCCCACAGAGGATGAATTCTGCTTAGAGATTGTTCTTTTGCCACCCATTTATAATGCACAGGACAACAGGCTTAGTCTGCCTTGTCCTTCCTTTTCAAATACCACTGGAATAACTGGTAGAGCAAATTCCTTTTCCAGCTGTGGCTGGAGGAAAAGCAAGACCCTATTACTTCTTGGTCCATCCCTGCCCTCTGAGTTTTCAAGAACAGGAGCACAATGCTGTGCTACCTGATATATGACCCTCAGCCACTTGAATTCATCCCACTTAAGACATGTGCATTTTGCTTTTCCTTTTTAATATTTGCAACAATGTTCTAGGAAGCTCTTCGTAAGGGGAACGTGCATCTCCATGACACAAAGATGTGACTTTGAACTGGTGCCTTTCTCTGTTTCTTAATTAGGCAGTCCTACCAGAGCAGCAAATGAGGAATGCCTGTGTCAAGCATAGAGTGGGAGGATCAGCGATGTGCAGCAATACCATTACAACAATGCTGCTTCATGAGCCAGCATTTCTTCAGTGTCGGAACACGGTTCAGGGCCCCAAACGTCATGCTCACTGAAGTCACATACCTTGTCAGCAGGATTACTGACCACTAGCATGCAAAAACGATGAGGATTTGGTCAGACCTTTTGCTTGTCAAGGACACATATGTGTGGAGTTTTCTGGGACATAACGCAACATGCAAGATGGAACAAGGGCTGTGCACAGCATCTCCAGCAAGGAGCAGGTTAACAGTCATTAGTGGTATTTCAGAAACAAGGACAACCTCTCTGCACTTAGGACATGAAAATCTTTCAATATTTTCTTTGGAGTCGTTTCACTTAGCATTTTCAAACAGCTGTCTCCAGATATTTCATAATAATAGTAACAACTAGTAAAAAAAATTTGAAAACAAAACAACAAAAAAACTCCACATAGGCCTGTCCCCTGATTTCAGAAAGTGATTTTTTCTGGGACGTACGCTATTAGGCAAAAGTTGTTGTTTTCTTTTTTTCCCATAAGGCAAGTGCAAAGCATTACATTAATACACACTGGAAAAATAAGATAATGGCTTTCTTGATTGTGAGGAGGAATGTGGGAGATTTAATCTGAACACTGAGTCAGGTCGAAGCGCCTAAACTCCCCTCGGACACAATGTTATCACATTTAACGCTTACATCATCACCCTCACGAATGATGCTGAGTAACGCAGCCCCAAACGTCGATCCACGCACCACAGCGAACTCCGGGGTAAGAAGGGAGAAACGACCAGAAAGTTACCGTCTTAGCATACGTCAGGCACTAAGAGAGGTAAGTTTGATGTCTGGAGCAGAGGGAGCGATCTATTTTCAGCTGTTCGAATAGCAGCCACGGGCCTATCAGGACGCAGTCACTCCTCTCAATGTTTCGGCATGTGTGCCGAGAATCAGAGTTGGGAGGCAGCGCAGCGCAGCATACGCCTTCAAAAGCGTGGGGCACTGACTGCTCCTAATAAGTAGTAGGAGACACGGCTTCGCCGCCTTGACATGTTCGGAGCAATTTCCAGTTGAAAAAGGTCAACATATCGTTTACAAAGCGGCAGTGCCTGGAAAACTCTCGTAACTCTGCTCCGCGAAACACACTGGGTGACAATAACAACCCCAGCATCGCTGGTGAGGCCGGCGCTCGGAGCTGACCCGCAGGGCTCTCGGCACTGACCACTGCCCCGGGCGGAGCCACCGTCCGAGTTCGAGGGGCACGGCCGCAAACTGAGTGAAAATAGGTGCCTGAACCTCTGACGAAGGGGATGAAGTGGGGCAGGAGGGGCAACTCTGAACACGGGCGATACTTTAGCGCTACTTTTCACCCCTGCTCGGGGACGCGCTGAGAGCGCCGGCCGCCGGTGCCCTCCTCAGGGATGCAGCTGTCACCGCCTTGGCAGGGCGATGGCAGAGGCGCACGACGCGTGATTTTAGGACCACAACACGATTTAAAAAACGAACAAACAAAACCCAACCAAACAGAAAACACCCCAAGCAGTCCCAAAATCCCTTCGCGGCGCACACTCCCCGCCCCCGCTCGGCGCCGGGCAGA
>VZRE01007121.1:11694-155056 GCA_013396775.1 Cephalopterus ornatus
TTTTTTCTTTTTTTTTTTTTTTTTTTTTTTTTTTAAGTCTTTAGTAAATGTGCAAATAAAGAGCCGGGGAAGGAGGAGGAGGAGGCGGCTCGGGTTAGTTTAGTCTTTGTGCTTTCTCGTTTCTTTCGCCCGCTCGTTGCTGGCCGGTCTCCGGCGTGTGACTGTGTCCGGCTGGCTGCCGCTACACTGTAGTTCCTCTGAAAATCAGAGAGACGGATCCCCCGGTCCGGAACAATGTCAGTCAGTGGACTTCCAGACCACGCTTCGCCTTCACTTAATCCAGCCACTGGGTAAATCCGTATTGCTTTCAGTGCTCATTTTCCCCATTAGTATTAATCAGAAAGCTACGGACCCAGGCAAAGAGCTCCTCTCGCGTACTTTCCCTTATACTCCCAGATATTGAATAGTTTCAAGTACAGTTTCAAGAAAAGCACGGAGGAGGGAGAGGAGGAGGAAGGGGGGAGAGGGGGGAAAAAAACCACCCAGCCCCTCTTCAGACAGTAATTACAAACGGAGAGTTGCACTTACAAACTTCCAGCATTTTGCCCCCAGAACAGTCCAGCGGCCTCTTTTCCTTTGTGTTTTTGTATATTCCATGCCCGGCCCGGCGGGTGGGTGGTTGCCAGTGGGCTGTCGGTGCTGCCGGTGCCGGCGCTGCCCGCGGCCCCTCTGTGCGGCGCGGCGCGGGGCGCTGCGGGGGCGGGGGGCGGGTGTCACCGGCGGAGGGAGAGCGCGGCCGGGGACGCGGCGCCCGGGAGGCCGGGGCGAGGCGCGGAGCCTCCCAGCGGCCGCCGAGGGGAGTCGGGCTGCCGCCGCTGCTCCCCGGGAGGTATGTGCATGGGAGGAAGCCGAGGAAATCCCCGCTCCCCTCCGCGCTCTGTACCTGAGTGCCGAGCCGGGCGCGGAGCGGAGCGGCCGCCCAGACGCGCAGCCTCCCGCGCTCTCCCTCTTCCGCCGGCGGCGAGACCTTCAGGCGAGTACGAGGGAGTTCTCAAATAAATCACGGCGCTGCGCTCCTCTACCAGCTGGATTTCTCTGGAACAGACGGTAGAAAAACAAGCAGTGCCTTCTAGGGCGCTCGCATGCACGGGACGAGCGCACGACACGAGGTCAGGCTAGGGATGTGGGAGCTCCGCGCGCTGACAGGAGCTTCCCGGGTGTCCGGGGCAAGTCACGTAGCGCCGGCACTGTGGTTCCTCCCCGGGAAAGCCGTAGCCTTGGTACTTCTCTCGCCCGGCTCCTCTATTTAGAGCAGGGCAATTTTAGACAGCGAGACCTGGCCCATGGAACTGGCCTTGCTGCAACTGGCAGCCGTCAGGTTCTGCGTGTTGCTGTAGGTGAGCTGTGAAGGAGGATGCAGAAATAGCTGGGAGCTGGCCGCCTTTATTAAAGCAATATGCTGTTGTACTACCGTGGCTACATTAGCCAAATTCCCAAATACATCTGGGAATAAAAAAGGCCCCCCAAGCACGCAGACACATATCCCTGATGGAAATCCTCTAAGGTCTTTTTGTACTAAGGTACAGCCCTTAGTACATGGGGGCATCTTCTCATTCAGTGCAATGGGTCCAATCAGAAAAATACACAATTTCATCACAGCATACCGAGAGCATTAAGCTGAGGATGAGTTGACAATAACCCTCTCAGGTGGCTTTATTGCCTTCCAAGGTCACGCAAATAAATACTTTGAATGCTAATGATGAAATTACACATTCCTGGATACACATCCCACAAATTATAAAAGATACACAGCATTGGACACATGGGAAATATGAAAGCCCCTGCTTTCATGACCCCCATCTCCTTCATGTTGCAACAAACATGAAGGTTTGTTGCAAGGTGGGTTTCCAGGATCTGGCTCAGTGAGCACCAGCCAGAGCCCCCAGCATATTCAGACCCACGTTTGTCTCAGGAAAGGCTTTGAGTCTTTGCCGAGGAATGAGGTCTAGGGGAGTGGGCTTAGGGGTGTGCTACCTTCAGAGGAAGGCATTATTGCTAACAGGAAAAGGAGATTTGTTTGTTTGTTTGTTTAACCTTGAACAACTGAGGAAGAGTGGATTATTATTTGATACATAACAGTTACTTGCAGTTGTTGAAAACAATGGGTTGGCACAGCTGGAAAATGAAATTATAATGTAATTATAATGTTTGTAAAATATTATACAATGTTACCTTTGCTTCAGGCCTCACTTAGGCTTTTATTTGTTCTTTACTGCTCAATGTTATTGCTGTGCTTAGGAGGGTCAGTCACAGAACACATGTGCAACAGTAACACACCAATCTCACGGAGAATAAACAGGGTATTTTAAATGACAGCTTGGCTGGGATTTTCAAAGTGGCTGTGGGAATATGAAATCCGTGGTGCTGCTCCAGAAGCTACCAAGGCAGCTGGATGAGTTCTCTCTCTTAAAAGATTTTGTAGAACTCGGTGACTGATCTTTCAAATCAAAGGGGTTTTTTAATTTTAACTTGAGAAGTTTTAAGATTCACTTTTTGCCACAGATTCGTTCGATCTGTGGTTTGATCTCTCCCTTTCGGGTTGAGAGGCAGCTGGCTGCGGGGCTGCGCTGCGAGTCCCGCTCGCTCAATCCGCAGCAAATGCTGCCCCTGGTGTTTCAGAGCAGGAAATACCCCAAAGTCGTTCCTCGGCTTTCCATGATTTGTCCAGAAGACCCTGGCGAATGCCACCACCCCTGGATACCACCATCAGTTTTGGTTAGCTTGGTTGTCAATTTTCTTAAAAGCAAACTGTTCTTAACATGATCATAACATCCCTTGCGCTTTGTGTTACAGGCATTCTACTAAACATACACAGGACAAAACATTTAATGTAATAGGACCTGAACAATTAATTATTTTTTTTTTTCTTTCTGTTGACACTGATTCATGATTTTTTTACATGATATTGCAATCTCACATGAGCTGTCATGGTTGAGCATTTTTTCTGTGTGAATTCCCTACTGTTGTTGAAGCTCTGAGTTTCCCAAGCTGGCAGCCCCTTTCAGATCAGCAAAGCACTTATTTGTGCTGGGTTCACAGCCAGACATCCCATTGTGGTGATAACTACAAAAATGGAACAAAAAGACTGAGACGAACCTATGTCACCTAAAATCTTGAGTGCATACCTTGTTCATCTGTATTTAGAAATCACGTATCAAATTGCTTCAAGGTTGTATTAACTCCACAGGAACAGCTTAATATGAATCCTGAGGAGGATGTTGCAAACTTGGAGCTTTGAACTTCCAGCCATTTCTATTATTTGCTTTTCAGTAAGGGTTCTCGGCCGTTTTGAAGACCTACAGTTATACAGACATGTATTTCCCAGGGTATTCCCAGCTCGGCAGGCTTGTATCATGCTGCTTACATTGCAAATTGTTTAACTTTGAAGTGGAGTCTGACTGCACTCAAGTCAGTTTTCTTGTCCTTAAATTTTGGGCACAAGGTGCATGCAACTGCTGCTTTGTTTAAACTGTAAGGTAAACCATCTTGAACACACTGTTTTTGGTGTTTTGTTTTTAAATAAGAATATACTTCCCAGAGCAATCTAAAGAAACTATGTTTACAGCTTATTTAATAAACATCAGAGGAAAAAAACCAAAACAATCCCATGCCATCACTTGCTACCTAGAAAAATAACAAAATTCACATAAACTATTCAGGGAAGTGGAATCACTGAAGTGGTTATTATCAGGTTCTTTCAATATAATTTTGGTAGATCATATTTCTTACATTCTTTTGTCTAATCTCTAAATGCAGATTAGAACTTGGTATTTCTTTCTTCTCAAAGCAGAATAAGAAAGTCAACTTTTTAAAGTCTCTTTTGTGTTTAAAGATCATTTCTCTTCAAGTGGTATTGTATTTACATGTGTTTGTGTACCACACGTGTACACTAGCACACCGACTCTGTTTATCCAGACAGACTTACAGAAGGATAAAAACAGAAGTATTTATTTATCCAAATAAAAGTAAACTAGAGGAGCTAAGCATGGGAATTGCCTGCAATTGCCTGCGGAACTGCTAAAAAGAGCTGCTTTTTGGAAACAGGAGAAGCCTTCACTGTAGAAAAAGAAACAGTAACAGCTATCTACTATTAGCAAACTACTTTATTTCCAAAACCTGAAGGACACAGGGACAAAAATCGCTTCTTGTCATACTTCACTGCAAGAACTCAATAGAATGTAGACCAAAAAGGGCCTTCTGTCCCAGAAGTACATCGTGTTGGTAAGCCTGATCCTGTGTATAAATACCTTGTGTGAACTTCATCATTATCACCATCTCCAGTTACAGAACTTAAACTAGAGCAGATTATCAAAACATTACAGGAACTAAAGTAATTTCCAAGTACGATCATTAATCACCTGCGCCAAGTCTAATCACATACTGAGCTCTCTTCATTGTTCCATTAAGACAGGTACTTTATCTTAATTAAAGCTACTGCTTCAAAAATTAACACTCAAGACAATTTAAAATGTCCAATTGGAACAAACATGTTATTTTCTCACCTCCTAACTCTACTCAACTTCTCTGATGTGGAAAAAAAAGCATGAAAGACTGGTCAGATTTCTGACTTCTCCCATCATTAGATATTTGCACAGCTTTTTTCTGCTAGAAATATTCTTAGTGAGTAATTCTATATATAGAAAGTCTCAGGGGGTAGAGTCCTCTTTGTGTTTCATGCTGTACAAGCACTAGCATTTACCAACTGACCTGGAAAATTTGATCTAAATTTTTACATATTTACTCTTCTAAACAATATTTTCATTTCCTGTGGTGAAAACAAATGTAAACATGATGTAATGCTACTTCACATTTGCTGTCTTGGAGAAACAATTCAGGTAAAACAACAGCCACAAAAACATTATCACTTCCTCCAATCTCAGTGAGGGGAATATCAGAGTTTAAGAGAGACTGTACACACAAAGATCATATCAGCCCCTGCAAAATCAAATCAAATATCTGTTTCTTACTGAAATAGAAATTAGTGATGTCAATTTGAGGCATTTTCTCAGTGCCATGGTGATAGCACACACAAGATTAGTAAACCTACAGAAGCACTTTCTACCAAGAAACTTCAGCAGGATACTTTTGGATCCCTGTTAGCAACACAAAAACATTGTTCTGGAAAAAAAGTGCCTGCAGGAACAAATAGTAGATAGCTTACACTTTTTAGGTGAATGGAGAGGAGGTGAGAAACCAGGTCTGGGATATGATGAGTAACGAGTAAATGAGTAAAACTCCCTGAACAATTTGGCCATTTTAATTTTCAATCAAAATGTATGTATTCTTGAAATATTACCTTTAATCAGCAAGCCAGAATTTCCCAAACTTATTTTTTAATTTGGTAGCAAACAGTTTAAATGTAGCAAAATGAAGGAAAAGGAATAGAGAAGAATTCCTTCAGCTTTGGTAACCAGGGAGACAAATATGAGACATACCAAATCTCAGAATTTTATATATCTAACTCACAGTTATGGAGGGAGATATGGAAAGAATATCTTCAACATAAGTTGAGCAAATCTCAATCTGTATAGTGAGAATTTTCATCCTGTTTTTTTACATCTTGTATCTCTATGTGGTAAAAGGGAGAACTGATGCTATTAGCTCTCCCTAATAGCATATAAACCATTGTCTAATTTCAACTCCTGAAAAAAGTAAAACCAGTTCATTTCTTACAATGAAGGCTGGAAAAAGGGTAGTGAATGACAAATCTAAGATGCTCAGCAGATGTTCACTGTTAAGCTATACACCTGTTAGCAGTTGCCTTTCCAATCAACCTGTTTGCTTCCAGTAGTGTGTAAAATCAATGTGGGGATTTCTCATGGACAAATCCATGAGAAATCAGGTTTCATTAGTTTTTCTTCTGAGAGAGTAACCTGTTAAAAGAATTCAGAGTGTTAACAGTATCTTGCCTTTCACTAGGTTGCCATATTAGCCACAAAAGACTAATAATATGCATACAGCAAGTTGTAGGAACAGTTCCTAACTGGATTCAAAAAGCTGTGTCTCACGTGTTATCTTAGCTACATCTGATTCATTTCACATGCAGCACAAAATACAGGCACAGAAACATTGAATGATTTGGGTTGGAAGGGACCTTTAAAGATCATAATAGCCTGGGACATCTTTCACTAGACTAGGTTGCTCTGACCCATCCTGACCCAACCTTACACACTTCCAGGAATGGAGCATGCACAGCTTTTCCAGGCAACCTGTGCTAGTGCCTCACCACCCTCACAGCAAAGATCTTCCTCCCTACATCCGTCTATATGTACCCTCCTTAAATTTAAACTTGTTATTTGTCCTGTCACTACAGGCCTTGGTAGAAAAGAACCTCCCCATCTTTCTTGTATGCCCATTTTAAGTACTGAAAGACTGCAATGAAGTCTCCTCTGTGTCTTCTCTTCTCCAGACTGAGCAGCCCCAACTCTCTCAGCCTGTCTTCATGGGAGAGGTGCTTCAGCCCTCTGATCAATTTAGTGGCCCTCCTCTAGACTTGCTCCATATCTTTTCTGTGCTGAGGACCCCAGAGCTGGATGCAGCATTCCAAGCGGGGTCTCGCCAGAGTGGAGTAGAGAGCTGAAATCCCCTCCTTTGACCTGCAGGCCAAGCTGGTTTTGAGGCAGCCCAGGACACGCTTGGTTTTCTGGGCTGCAAACGCACATTGCCAGCACATGTCCAGTTTTTCAGGATGGACAGTATCTTATTTAACCCTTCCTAACTCCTCAAAAATCTACTCTGATTTGGGTTTCATGTAATTCTGGTAAGCCATGCATCCTGCTTCTGAAGAACTCCTACTTTCTGCGAAGTTACACTGTAAGAATTTCCGCTTATCTTGCATGGGCACATTAATCCATTCTCTTAGGCTTGCAGTTACTGCAAGTTGCTGCCATTATGTTTGCACAACATAATTTGATGTTTAAAATCTGAGTAAATTGCCCCAGCTGCTTATCAGAGGCAGCAATGTGGGCCCACGTATTCATTTAGATGGCTAAGCCAGACTCAGTCTGTATGACGCCTATAATGTGACTCATCACCTACTCTTCTCAAGAGAGGAATGACTACAGTGCTGCAAATGTACTCAGGACTGCAGAATATTTCCTCTGTTGCCTTGCAACTGTCTATACTGATTCCTCAGAGGAGAAATAGATTTTTGCATTTGGGTTCTGTTTATTGTAACTATCATTCTAACTGGCTGGACTTACTTGCATATACTGAGCAATAAGGAAGGTAAGATGCAGTCATAAGTTCTTGTATAACATAGCCTTACCTTTCCAAACATACCCATTTCAAAAGATCTCACCATCTCCTACCTTTCCTACAATGCAGCTCAATATACATAGGTGGAAGTTTTATTTCACAAGTAAACAGATATTGAGCTGTTATTTCTAAGAACAGAAGGAAACTTAAAATTACTTATGCAGTAAGGCTGGAGTACTGATTTGGTAAAACTTTAGGTTATTATTGACATAGATGAGAAAAAAAGACACAACACATTATCAAACAGCAGTTTAAAGGCATATATGAATTTAGGTGTAGCCTAAATAGAATCTTGAAGTCCAAGCAGAGATAAAGTGCATGTATATAAAGCAGGCCATTCAAATTTTTATAAGATGTCTTTCAAAGAGCTATATGATCGCTTAATCAATTTTCTCTTCTTGGAAATTGTCTGCATCATCCATGCAATCTTCAAGATCATCATATTTCTGCAAATGAAATAAAATCTGTATTATTTTATCAATGTTTAATAACTAGGTTACATAAAGACTGCTTTTTCTTGTTCAACACATTACCAAACTTGTCAATAACAATTTAGAAAGAATGATATCTGAAAGCTTGCTAAATGCAATTGTACTTCAAGTTGTCTTAAAGTAGTTCATAAAGTGTTCCTGAATAATTCAAAGCACTTCAATGTAAATAAACAGAATTCTAAAATATTTTGTGCCTTATGTACATGTTGCCAATCTTTCTAAGTTAAAGCTTGAGTTTGTTGTGTTGCTGCTTTCAAATGAAAGAGGAGTTTGCCCTCCACAGCCCAGAGATCATGCAGCTGTCAAAAAGCTTCATGTCAAAAGGTGATACAAACTCTATGTGAGCATAGCAACATACCAGTGTTTGAAAGATTGGGTCAGCAGAAATGGATAAATGGTTAAGCTGAGTTGTATTATACAAGGCCAGTAATTCAGAACTGATCAATTAAATCAGATATTTTATTTCAATGTACTTTTATCTGCTTGGAAAAGGATACAGGAAATAATTCAGGCATACCTTCTGAATCCACCCACTCTCTTCCAAGTGGTTGAAAAGCCGTTCTACAGTGTCTTTGACTGGTTCATCCTCAGCACCATCCGATTTGGCAACAGAGCTGCAATCCACATACAACTTGTACTTGAAGTGCTTCAAATTGTGATAAACTCTTGTACGATTTGCACACACCACGCCAACCTTCAAAACCTAGGCCAGAACGAACAAATCATTCTCTCTGATGGAACTGATTATCTTGACAATATATAGAATTGGTAAGTTAGTCTAGTAAGACTTAATCAGTCAGTCCAGGAAATTTTTCTGAATAATGAAATAAACAGAATGATGCTTGCTACATGCATAAAATCAGCACAAAACCACGTAGTTTTCACAGCCACAGCAAAACGATTTTTTGAGCAAGCAGGCAGCCAGCAAGTCTACGCAGTGGTAGCTTATCAGTATGGTCTTCTTGCAAACACAACCATGTTTATAATTGGTGGCATCTTTCCTATCTCCTGGTGGAACTTTGTTACAAAATCACTAACACTTTAGACAACCATCATATTGTGAAAGCAGAGGAAGAGAAATTATTTGTTTACTTTTGCTTAATATGTAAGTACTTCCTAGGACATGAAATACCAGTTTTAACATTTTGTAGACTGATTAACATTCAATAAATACATAAGTATACAAATAGACATATGCCTCAAAACATTTATTTAATAAATATAAGAGGGGTGTTGAATTTCATAAAAATAAAATCTGAAAACCGAGGCTTTGTAGAATGCAGACGTTAATCTGTGAGAGGTACAGCTCGGCCACAATGCTGTAGAAATCAAAGCCTCTGCATCTCCCAGTTATTACCAGTTTTATTTCTAAGATTTCCATGCAGAAAAAATAGAACTGTCTTATTTCACAGTTTTCTTTACAGCTGTATTTGTAGATAAACAAGTGGTAAATATGCTTGTTACTACCTAATCAGAGCATGGATTACAGTAAATTTGTTATCATCTATCAGCACTAACATGACAATACCGAATAATACAATGGTTACAAAAATCTTTGGCCATCCTAAATCTTCACTAAGAGCATATGAAATTGGAGATGTGGGAAGGAAGAAAGAGTCAATTTTCATCTTCATTTAAGAACATCCTGCGTTTCACAAGAGTCTGCTTTGTCCCATTTCTACAAGAACAGTAGTCCCAGTAGATACAATGGCAAGTCAGAACAGGATTCTCTCCTCTCTAAGTGACCCACAGGTGCACCCTGTGCATCACTACTCTAACCCAAGGACAAAAGTCTACTAGGTAAGAAATCCATGTCTGGCAACATAATTAATACACACATAAAGAAATTCAGTTCCTGATACATACATGAGAAATAGATTTAGTTTTTCTGAAAAAAAAAACCCTCATCATCTTATCCTTCAAGAACAGCACTGTTTTGGACTCATGTCTTGTCACACTTTTGCAAGTAACAAGCACATAAATGGCTAAAGGTCAGAGTTCTTTGCATCAGTAATGCAAGCTGCAATTGTACTATTTCACATTACACACACACATACATAAAAGAACCAACTGTGTTATAAGCTGAAAAATGATTTCTTCTGAGCCACAACAGTGATACCTTTTATTGCTGCCATTGGTAATAATCTGAATTATCTCAAATTACAAGAAAGTTAAGTTTTAATTGATGCTTACAACATGCATTTTCAGTGAGCTTTTCTGAATGCACAACCAAATGTTTGCATCTGTGAGCAGTTCCCCAAAACACTTGGCCTTAAATATATGAATATACTTAATTTCTGAAATATATTTTTATATAAAACCAGCAGCTCAATTGATATCGGTAGGCATAATATCACCAAAGTCAAAAAAGACACTCACTTATAAGAAATTTTGATCTGACCTACAGTAAATGGTTAAACTGCAGTTAAACATCTTGAGATAAAAAATGCCTATTGTAATTCTCTATTGATGATGCACACGTTGTACCTATATGCAGCTCCATTTCTACTATCCCCAAAAATGAAAAGCTAAGGCTTGTGTTTGTTGCTGCAGGTGCTTCTGAAGTGCAAGACCTACCAACCAATGCTTGATTTATTCAAATTTCCAGAATTATCATTTCAAATACTGAAGCACTCAAGAACTGAGCTGTGGCATTTTGTAGAGCATTTCATAACTTTCCAAGTATCCCAAGCAATGAGGTGTGGCACTTGGAACATTATGTGATGCAAAATAGGAGATACCATCCTGCATCAAACTGATGGCCCAGTTTTTTCCCCTGAGACAACAGCTAGCAGGATTTTGGGACCCACTAATAATTTCCCTTCAAAAATAAATTGTGGCAATGAGTTTCATGGCTTATTTATGTGCGAGGTGTAAAGTACTGCCACACTGGAGAAATGCCAAATGCAAATAGCTAAATATCGTATAAATGTAACTATGCATTGTGTTTTTAAAGCAAGAACGATAGTCTAAAAATAAAAAGCTATTTCAGAATGCAGTGTTGGAAAGAATCTCAGTACTGTACTCATTCTAATTTTTTCCTCTCACAGTTCTCAGTCCCTCTGTCCTAACGCTTAACTTATCTACTCAAGCTGGCCCTATCAGCCAAAGTTGTGTTAAATCACTTTGTATGGAATGCAGGAGCATGGCCTGACAACAGCACAATATGTAGTGATTGAATCCATGTCCTCTAAGCATGTTTATAAACAGAAGGAGAACACCAAAACGGAGAGAGAAAACAGTTCATAATCCAGGTGACACAGCAGCCAGGAAGTGTGGGGGACAACTATCTCTCTAAACAGTTTGATTCCCCTGACCATGAAGAAATGAGAATTGGCACCTACACAGTGAACAATCACTGCATGCCTAAGCAAAACTGGAACAGCTGTTTCTCTTCACTTTCTACTGGCAAAGCAGAATACTTCCGAGATGAGAGAAAAGGCAAGTTTTTTTTGCAGAAGAAGGGGGTTGGAGGTCTGTCTTTGTTCTCTCCACATCCACTTTTCTCAGGTATTTTCAAACAAATCTATAAAAGATAGTCCAACTATGTGTTTCCATTCAATCTGATCTGCCATTAGTGAACTACTTTCTCTATCAGTCAGTTACGTTTGTGAAATGCCAGTTTTATGTAGCTCTGTGAGCCTTTTTTTCTTTCTACTTTTTCCTCCGTTCTTTTTTTCTCAATTGGCAGGACTAGTCGATCAACCCATTGTCAGCAGAACTTTAAAGACAACTTGAGAACAGTACTTTTAGCAGTCTAAATTGCAGGTCACCATAAGAACACAAATGTTGCATTATAAGGACACTATCAAAAATCACTGGAAAGTGCTCAATTGCTCTTCCTCCTGACTCTGTTTTACAGCCCCTGAGCTATACTGAGCACGCACATAGCAGACATTCCCCCAAATGCTAGTGTACACAGGGTAAAAAAAGCTCTCATTTTCTACTGTTAAGATGAAGAGGACAAAAATCAACTAGCAAGTTAGTTCAATATTCTGGATATTTCAAGTTTTTTCCAAAGTGAAAAACAGCCAACGCTTTATGTAGGACAACGTTTGGTCAGCAGTGAGGGAATTGCTACTGTTATTTCCACAGTTAAGTTGGAAGTTGAGAAAAGATTAAATTCTTGTGCTAGTTCACTTATTATTTCTGGTTAGGTAGGGCACACACTTCCCATGAAAAACAGAAATTTTTTACATTAGTGATCCACATTTAGAGGCTTGTGTGTAAGGAAGAATGACTGTACAACAGACTGCAGTATCGGTGCTAGGATGACTACAGAGGACTCACTCTTTTCCAGCAACAAACAAATGGCAAAACCTTGCTGGAAAAGCCTAGACTATCATGCACATAACATATCTTTCAAAACAGAGTATCAGCAACTGCTGCTCAGAAAGGTCTGTAATCTAAGAAAAACTGGCACAGATATTCCTAGCTCCTGCATTACATGCAGAGCCTAATATGATGACATGGTAATCACACTGACACCCCTCAAATCTCTAAGTTAGAAAATTGGAAAAAATCTAAACCATACTTCCACTTCAGTAAGGTGTACTCCCAGTCTGACAAGGGCATCACTTTACTTTTGCATAAGAAATCCCATTATACCTCATTATCAAATATACTGAAAAGAAGACTTGTTCTGAAACTTTTTTCTTTTCAGCAAATATTGTGAGGAACTTCATCTGTATTCAAAAATTCTTTTACACTCACAAAGAAAACAAAAAACACTGTCTGCGCGTCCTGAAAGGGAAGAAAGGCAAAACTTGGATATCATCTTGGTAAACTGTAGTAATATTTTACTCCTGACAAATTGCGTGCTTTGAGTTTTTCATAAGAGGTCATGAATTACATTACCTAAGGAGATCATAACAATCGTAACATGTAGCTGTAAATTTGAAGGGATGATGTCTAAATATTAGAAACACACAGGTTTTTAAGAGTCAAGGTCTTCAAAAGGCTCAGCTGTGAAATAAAATTATATTATGTTATTATTGAATTACTTTAGGTGACTCCTGAAGTTATCTAAATTGACTGCGTAATGCAACATCATGTAACAACAGGAAAGATGTCTTTCACCCCAAAAATATAATTTAATCTAAAATGTTATAGTAGAAACAACTGTGTGAGATAAAGATGCAAGACTACCTAAAAGGAAATGTTTTCTAGTTTGGAAAAGTAGTTCTGATAATGCAGTAAGTCTTCTCAAAAGGAGATCAGCAACTTCAAGTGTCAATGCAACTGAGATGCCAAGATACTTTTTCCTGAGTGAATAGGTATGTGGGAAATAGCAGATGTGGAAAAAAATCTGGAGAATGAAGCAGTAAATTCTAACTAGGTTGCACTTGGACTATTAGGATGATCAGGGCACTATTTCACTGAGTATTTGGACCTGAAGCAAACAAGAACTGTTGGAGTGCACGTGGACACTCCAAATGCTAGAGGAATAGTAGACACAGAACTAGCAAACCTAGTGACCCAATGTAGAACGGACTTTACTTGTCACAAAATAGAAAACACAATCATTCAAGGGAGATGACTGTCCATCATACAGAAAGTTACTTTTACAATGTTTCTGAAAGCTAATCAATGCAAGATCCCTGCTGGGAAAGTCTTAAGGGCGTTATAGGCACACACAAAGGTAAAGGGCTTTCAAGCGATCTACTATCAATGAAAAGGCATTCTGATATTTAGAATATATGAAAATACGAGGAAAATGTAATTCTTGATTTAAAGTCTCAGACTTCTGGCATACAGACATAGGATCTTATCAAGATTTAAAAAAAAAAGTCATAGTATTTCTCTGGTACCCAGGAATGCCAGGCATATGCAGAGTATCAGTCATGTAATTTCTTTACCACTGTTTTCCCTTAAGATACGCATCTGCTTTAGGATTTTCAATCTTCTATTAATTGTAATCTGACAAAACAAGAAGCTACTTTAGAAATAACTGAGTACTCATATTAGTACTTTGGTTAGTATGTTAATCTTCACGCGTGCTGTCAGCCTCCTTGATACAAAGTTTCAGACTGCTTCCCCAAGTACCAGAAAAGACAAACATGCTGAGTAGGTTGCCATGTACCTAGAGTTTCCTTCTTGCCCTGGATGGGACTCTGACTGTAGAGATTTGAAGCAGAGAAAAGAGTAGAGGCAAATGTCAATGCTGACTCAAGAAAAAGAGTTATCAATAACCCTGTCATATGTTTTAAAGCTCTTTATCCTTTATCATGAAGCCCAGCTCGTGGCTGGGCACACTTATTAGAACTTACATCTGCTGCATCCAGTACTAATATTAAGTGGTAAAAGTGGGGAGGAAACATTGCATGGATCATTGTGACGCAGGCACAATGAGAAAAGGATCTAATTTATTTTCTTGATAAAAGTTGGATTTATTTCAGGATACTTTTCATTACCTCTTTCCCAACATGTAAGAAAGAGGGAAGAGGGGGAGGAGGCAGAGGGGAATGCCTCCATTCATCTTTTCAAGTTTTATAGGAACTTCCTTCATAACTCCTAGCTAAATCCAAGACTATACTTCAAACTGTAAAATGATCCTCTTATTTAAAAATTAATAGGGTTTAAACAAGGAAATACAATTGCCTAATACTTGTCTCTAGCATTATAGACATTGGATGTGTTCATAGGTGAGTTTCTGTAATACTACACAAAGTTTAAAAATAGAGTGCTTGTTTGAAGTTACCTGCTTGTCATTTGACATGAAGTCATCCACTTCCAAAGTTTTACTATTATAAAGCTGTCCAGAGAGCAACACATTAAACTTACAATTCCACTTCAATTCACAGGCCTGACAAGACATATTTTTTTGATTTTTGAAGATTATGCGAATATCTGGGTAACAATCCACACGCTCCTGAAAAACAGATTTCAAATAACATTAAAGAATCCCTGTAAAATGAATGATGCCTCAAATAGAGTGCTGAGTACTCTGTACTCACAAAAAATTACTCCAAGAGAAACAAAGGAGATTCAAATCTGCAATCTTTCATCATTCAATTGTGAACATAGACCTTCTCTATCATTTTCCAACACTTCACTCAGTTCACTCTAGTTCATGAATTGTTTCTTTTGGCTTCAGACCTAGAGAATGGCTTCTGCATCCTGGCAGAATTTTTCTCACGTCTTTTTTTTTTTTTTTTTTAGGGGGTAGTGGTGCAACTACATCACTTGTTCTCTTTCAAATAAATACACTGTGTCTCTGCACTGGCCAGACCCCATTATTACAGTGATTATTAAATCACCACACCTATCACACTAATACTATTCTAGTTATATGCTTATGATGACTCTGTTCCTATATACTGACTTCATTTTTTGTAGTCATAGTAGAAGATGCATGAGCATACTAGTTTATCTTTTTGTGGGAGGAGGAAGAAATTTTGTTATAACATTTATCAAGTCATAAAAAAATTCCTCAAAAAGTCATCTGCTGAAGCTAGCAGGAGAAGCATTCAGGTAGCTGAGAAGAGATTCCATTCTGCTACCTGAATGCTTATCTGGTTATAAACACATAAAATATTTCTGATATTTATAAGCATTGAAACAAATTATGTAAGTGAAAGAACAATGAGTTTCTATTAAAACTACTACAGTGATTGTTGTACCTTTACAGAGAATTAATATTAAAAAAAAAAAGTCAGTAATGATATGATTTGGAGCCCACTTCACTATTCAAAGTAGAATCTACATACCTTGTATCGATCTTTCCAGCGACTTCTAGCGATTAAGTTCTCAAGCCGAGGCTGAACAAAGCGGTCATCCAAATAATGAAGTGAGAGCAACATATCTTGTTCATACTTCGTTTGTCTTGTTCCATCTGGTCAGTGAGAATCATTACTAATTTGCCGACCACCCTTTGTTGTACAAGTTTCTTGAGATAAAATTTGCAAGGACACAATGGTTCTGCATACTAAAAACTATGAATGATTTTAATAAATTATTATTCAATATATTTGCTACTGTTACCCATAAAAGTGATCCATGCATTTTTGATAAAGGGATATATTTAATTATTTTAAAAGTGGTACATGAATAAACACTACAATCAAGGTTAAAGTGAAAAGCTGTCATCCTAAATAAGATCCATTGATTCAATCCAATTAAAAAGAATGGAAAAGGAGGAAGGAGGGGAGAAATGTCTTGCTTTTTGTCTAATCTATTTAAGTTGTTCTTAATGCATAAGGGTTGCAATCCATGAAAACAAACTGTGCTGCGCTACTTCACAGTACAAATTTTAACAACTCTCTTTGTCACTTATAAAGAGCACAGAGAAACTGACCTTTGCACTCCACCTGCACAGTCAGATGCCTTGAGTTAGGCAGCATAAGCACTTCCAAATACTTACTCAAGCAAAATAAATAAACAAGCACGAGGATGAGTAAAACTACAACTGTTCCACTACTGTTTCCCAAATACACACTGGACCCCAGGAATTAAATAGGACTTCCATAGGTGCAGGCCAATGCATACTGTCCTGGAACTTCAGCATGTGCAGACATACAACTTAACACAGCTACCTTCTCATGTCTTCTAGCAATACTGTTATCAAAAAAACCCCCACCAGAACTGAGAAAGGACTACTGTCTATCTAGCTTTCTATACAAAACCTTTGTCATAGATTTCATAATTGCAATTAACTGGTTTTCCCTATTCACTTTACACATACACATTTACAGTACAAGCATGAAGAGGCTGTGCTAGACCATAAAAAAATCCCTAGCAATAAAAAGCAAGTCTGAACTCTAATATTATAGTAGCTACTCTTGATTCAAATTAATGAAGAGATTCACTTTCATTAACTCAGAAAAATTCATTCTACATTACAAAAATACTTTTTTGTAATGCTAGGCTATGTTCATATTCTATTCAATGTTCATGTACGACCTGCAGCTCCCCTGCAGAGCTCACCTACTTCCAGCACCTTGGCAGTAAATTGCTACATTTTGTAGAGCAGATAACATTTGAAATAGAAGGAAGCTATTACAACATTGATATGGCAAAGTTTACTTATTATTTTTCATAAGGTTGTTTTCACTTGGTGAAATAAAACAAACCAAACACCTGAAAGAACTAGCAGTGGTAGATAAAAGACATTTTTAACTCCAAGAACATACAGCCTTTTTAATGAGGTCTGTGGTACACTTTACTTTCTCTGTTTCCCCTTAGTTTTGATAACACCAAAACTTCCCCTCTTTGGCACTTTACTGACTCTTCCACAATCTGACATTGACACTCCTCTCCTTAATCCCATCCTTACAGTGCTTATGAAACTACATGTGAGGTTGTCATTCAGCCCTGCTAGTTCAAATGCCAAAAAGCACTTCCCCAGAAAGAGCAAGACAAGAAGTACTGACTGTTGCTGAACTTTATTTATCTGAAAACACAAATGTTAAAAAAAAACGGAAATGAAAAAAAAATCAGATATGGAATCATTGCCATAGCTAAAATTATTTATTAACAAATTCCTCAGGAAAAAAAGCTACGGAGCACAAAAGATTCTGACAAATCAGCTGACCTTGCACTGTTTTCATTGAGATATCTGCTTTGAAACTAATTTTGCTTTCATGCTGGAAAGGTTACTGCTGATTAGTAAGACAGAAACACTTCCCTTCATCTCAAGAAGGCATTTTAAGCCTTCTAGGCTTAAAAGAATTAAGTCTACATGTTTTTCCAAAATTAGCCTATCCACCCCTCCCCTGCCAAAGTTAGAGAGCAGGAAAACCACATGCAGATTTCAGGACTCAGCTCTATACTCTAATCAGGAGAAACACCCCTCCCTAGCATAAATGGCTCTGTATAACTTAGAATGCATTATTATATTATTTAATGTGATTTACTTACCATATAATGAGCTCAGAAAAGTGTCATCAATTGCATTTATGAGGAAAGCCTTTACTATTCTTTTGAAGTGCACATAATGATCACAGCGAGGTACTGGGAAGAAAGCAGTGCCATCAGAATTTACCCAAAAAAGGGAAAAAAAAAAACAGAAAAAAAAAGCAGCAATATTAGAAGTCCTGTAAGAAGAATTCTTTTTTTTTCATGATTGTGTATTTAGAATTTTAAAGTTAGTTAAATATGGATTTAGAAATAATTGCAAGGTACAACATCCACACCCTTAAGATTCTGCCTTTAAATTGTACTTCTCATCCCAACGATCCTACACAATTTTAGGATCCTCAAGTCACATGTGCTTTCAGCAAGAAGAGCCCACAGAAAGAGCTACAAACACTAAAAGAAGTGAATAATTTTTACTATGAATAGCAGGAAATAATGCAAAACAGAGAAGACCAGGCTTATGTTGTGGTTTTTTTGGTTGTTTTGGAGGGTTTTATTCTTGTTGCTTTGGTTTTGTTTGTTTTATTTTTTCTATCTTTCTTTCAAATACACACAATTCTGCTGAAGTCTTCATTGGGTGAGAAATACCACAAATGCTTGTGATCACCTGCACTAGCATGGACTGCCCAATCAGTACATACCTGCTTCTGAACAACAATAAGGAAGAAAATAACTCATGTAAAGTTCTGTTTCAAATGTCTCTGCTCCAGCCAGAAACCAGTTCTCATAAAAGAACAACTTGAAGAGTTTTCTTGCTCTGTGCAGTTTGGCCAATCTCGGCCAATGAAGTCAGAAACACCCTCAAACTCATGGCAAGAACAGAATTTGGACAGAATTAACATATCTGCTCTTGTCATATATCACAAGATCATAGGATGGAGGATGATGCTTTCAGGTTTCCACAGGAATGACTGTGGCATTGGCAGCCTACTTCATCCTAAATCAGACCAACTTAAAAAATTCTGTGCAATAAAGTTTCCCTTCCTTTCCCTGAAATTATACGCTCTCTTTAATTAAGATATCGAAAGGCTGCAAAAGTGTACTGTGGAAATCAGACTGCTTCCACAATAAATTGAAGCCTTTCGGAATCTGCTTTCAAACTATCATATCCTATTACTTAGCATTTGTATGTAGCCCATTAATTTTTATAACAGTACTACAAGCAAGTTTTACATACAAAATTACCACTAATTTTGATCTTACACCGTGGGATGTAGTATGACAGCAACTCGCTACTTGACATATTTAGTTGCTTTTGTTGTGGCTGATTTTCACTCTTTACGCGCCCTGTGTTGTTGTCATCCTCATTATCATTGTCATCATCTTCATCTTCCTCTACTATAAAATCTTCCATGCTGCCACTGTCAGTTTCACTACCTTCTGTTGGTGTGAGGGGCAAGTGACAGAGCGGTTCCTCTTCTATTTCTGCTTCACTGTTAGAATCCTAATTAAATTTTAAAAGGTACTTCAAACAACAAGAATTTTCAGTATTTGCACTGACAAAATACTACATATACTAGCTAAGATTTTTGACCATCTCATTACACTATTTGTTCAATTAACGAGCAGGCACACACTTCCAAAATATACATCATTCTGTACTAGATGACAGTTACTTTCAGATTTAAATCTCCGTATACCTCTCTTCAGTCTATTTGTAGGAATTAAGCTAACACGAGATCTCCAAGTTACTTCAGCAGGTATTCTGCTTCCTGATAAAAAGCATTTGACAGCTTTTCAGCAGTCAATATTGTTATCTAGTTAATGTAACTATTAAATGTGACAGAACTACTGATTTGTCATGCATTCAAAAAACAAAAAATCCCACTGTTTTTTATCTATTAGTCTTCGCCTTTCCTCACATTAAATATTTTCTCCAATTAATTTTCAAAGATAAAACCCAGACCTCCCAATTTGCACTGCTGCAGGATCTCCGAGTTGCGCTTTTTCTTGCAAGTTCTTTTAATTTTGCAAACACTTTCTGTTTCCTACTCGTAGAAACATTCTCTGTAGGGCATGTTTTATCAGGTTGCTGTTCTTCGGAACTGTCATCCTCGTCCATTATACAGGGGCGTTTAGCAAAAACTTTTCTAACCAGTATGTCACTGTCCTGACTTTCATCACTGTCATACAAGACAGAGGAGTTCGACCTCTTACGCTTCCCAGGCACAATGCACTCATCCTCCCCATCGTCTGTTCCTTCTGCATTGTGGCCTTTTTCTTCCTGATCGGAAAGACTGCTCTTCACGGAAGTTTCATCCTTTTCATCTGTTTCACTTTCTGATGTGGTAGGCTCCTCCTCCTCCTCCTCAGAGGTAGCTGAGGATTCGTCACTGCTGTCGAGTAGTATGAGTTCCCTTTTAGTACGCCTCCAATCGACCCGGGATTTGGACAGCTGTGTTCCTGCTGCCTTATTTCTTGTTTCGTATCTTCTGACAGGTGCTTTTATCTCCATTGGGAGGCTATGGCAACACACCAAAATACAAACCGGTAAAACAAAGCACTTAGTACATTACGCCATTTAAAAAAAAAAAAATTAGTACATAGGCATACATATTTTGTTACATACACTTATGACTTGACAGTACCATTAAGAGACACGCGTGGAAAACAGCACCAAACAAAACTAAGCCTGCACTGTAACTTCTGACGGCAATACACCTTACCGAAAACACGCAAAAGAGCAGAAGCGCCCGCACCCAGCGGCGCTTCTGCATAAACCGAAGAACTCAGGTCTGAAGCGCAGCTACCGGTCCCACCGTCCTCTCCCAACACGGGAAGCCTCCAGCTCCGCTCTGGACCTGCTCTGACGGGAGCGCTCGCTCGGGACCAGCGAGCCCTCAGCCCCCGCTGCGGAGCGGCCCGCGCCTGCAGCTGCTGCCCCTTACCCTGCCCACCCCGCACCAAGGCCTGAGGGGACCCGTGCTGAGCTGTGCCGGCCCCGCTCCACAAACCGGGACAGGTCGGGACAGGTCGGGACAGGTCGGAACAGGTCGGGACAGGTCGGGCCGAGCGCGAACGCCCCGTCAGCTCGCGCGCGGCCATTACCGTGCGCCCCCGAGACCGATTCCCGCCGCCCGCGCCCCGCTCGGCCGCTGTGCGGAGGCTCCGCCCCCCTCGGGCCGCTCCGCGCACCCCGATTGGCCACCGCTCGCTGTCACTCAGCCTGACGCTCTGTTTACGGAAGTGCTGTCAGGCTGGCGTGCACTGGCTGGAGAGGGAGGGGTTGGGGTTCGAGTCCCGCCTCGGCAGCTCTCAGGCAGCTCTCAGGCAGCTCTCAGGCAGCTCTCAGGCAGCTCTGGCGTGTGGTGGTTTAGTTGTTTTTGTCCGGCCCAGGTGCATTCCTGAGGAAAATCTATGTGGGCTTGTGAGGTACGGCACCTCCCCAAAGGGGTCGACAGAGACCACCGCTGTTCTGGTCTGAGGCGCACCCTGTTCCCAGGGCTGCACTCCGCTTCTCTGCAGCCCTGGGAACAAACTCGGTGGATTAATGAGGAGCGGCTGAGGGAGTTGGGGATGTTTAGCCTGGAGGAAAGGAGGCTCATGGGGGACCTTACTGCTCTCCACAACTCCCTGAAAGGAGCTCGTAGCCAGGTGGGGGTTGGTCTCTTCTCCAAGGCAACAAGTGACAGGATGAGAGGAAACGGCCTGAAGTTGTGCCAGGGGAGGTTCAGATGGGATCTTAGGAAGTATTTCTTCACTGAAAGGGTTGTCAAGCATTAGAAGAAGCTGCCCAGGGAAGTGATTGAGTCACCATCCCTAGAAGTGTTAAAAAAAAAACATGTGGATATGGCACTTGAGGACGTGGTTTAGTGGTGAATATGGTGGTGGTAGTGGGCTGATGGTTGGCCTTGATGATCTTAAAGGTCTTCTCCAAACTTAATGATTCAGTGATTCTGTGAATAATGAGCTTCTGCTGTTGTTCTGCTTAAGATGTCTGTTGAATAGGATGCTGGATTCTGTTCAGAGCTAATATGCTTACAAATACATTTTAATAACAAGATTCATGTCTTAAATTTTCTGTGCTTTGTCTGTGGCACAAAACTACTGCTACCTTGGAACTCATTCTGCTGACGTTTTTTGTACAGTTTTAGTAAGATCTTGAAATCATTTCTATGTGTTTCTTAAAAAATAACTGGCAACAAGACTACAAGGAGAGGAAATCCTGGAAATGAAAGACAATTATTTCTCATCTTATTTGCATAGCACTGCTAATATAGCACTAACATTGTCATGGCAAAGAGGTGTGGACAGGTGTTTAGATACACGGTGGTTGGATTCCCAACAAAATGTTTATATTGCAAGGATTATAATGATTATAATTCAAGGATTATGTTGCATTAAGGGATTTATAGTCCTGGGCTGACATTTGTTTTAATTGCTTTAAGTTTAAAGTCAGCACGTGAATTTTCAAATAAATAAACGGATCAGAGTTTTCCTATGATTTAATATTTCCTCCGAAGTGTGGTGGAAGTTAACATTTCAGGGTACTGCTCTTCATCACGCGTCTTGCTTCCAACGTCGCCACCTTGTGACAAAAGGGGTGAAGGAAACCTAGTAGTTTTACTTGTGTAGTACACGAGACGGAAATAAGGTAGCTACAATGAAAATATTGTATGTAATTGAAGAAAATATACAGTAAATACATTTTTTTACTTTAATGACATGAAGAGTTTTAGTTATGAATACTGGCTTCTGAAGGACAGCAAAGAAATTTTTATTATTCACAGTGCTGAAAGATCTTATATCCTGATTTTTTAATGATTTTTCAGGGCAGACTACAGACCAGTCTCCCTCAAAACTCCTCTCTAAATTTCTTAATATGTTCCCTACACATTAAGGAAACTCCATTTATGACATAAAAAATAAACTCCGTTGATTTTCATGTGCACAGTAAGTTTCTTGTGGAGCTTATGCAACCACTGTACCATGTGATGGTGATAGCATCTTGCCAGTACTGAGTTTTCTATTTTATTAGGGTATCTCAGTCTCCTATGATTTTAGATAACAGAGAGATTAATATGTTGGAAACTTTATTCTAAGTAGCAGCTCCCACTAGCCCCTCCTGTTCCTGGCTGCTTTAGCTGCTGAGTATTTGCTATGCTGCTTTCCAACTGGTTTGTTAGTTGTCTGGCTGTTGCTATGTTCACACTGCAGTTTCTCTGAAGCCTGAGCTCTTCTGGGGTTCAGTGATGTACAGGATTATATGAACATTCCTTCCATAAACCAGACCCTTCCTGCTTGGGGTATTCTCCTTTCCCTAAGGTAAGCAATGGGAAGCTCAGAGCCCACAGTTCCCAGGGACTGTTTCCTGCAGCAGTGCAGCATTTGCAAACACTCTATGACTCCCAGGGATATTGAGCATTAGGCTGGCTCATGCCCAAATAGTAGTGCTGAATTTACCCCAGCTGGAAAACAGAAAAAAAAAACTAAAACAAACAAAACAATGCAAAAAGCTCTTTCTAATTTTTAGACTTACGAGGACATCTAGGGCTGTCTGGAACTGGCACAGCCACGAAGGTGGCTCTTGCTCTCTGACAGATTGCAACAACTCAACAGCTTGTTAGAGCAGAAATAGCAAGTCACCTCTTACTTTGACAACAAGTGGTTTAGCCAACAGAAGCCATGACAATGAGCTTTAATGCTTTCAAAATAAATTTTCAGCATTGCAGTTCCTTAGAAGGGACTTTTTACTGGTCACCAGCTTCCATCACCAGGGACTTCTCATCCCCTACACCAAAGAAACTGCTCAGTCCATTTTTGTCATGCATTAAGTAGAGACATAAATTAACCACACAGTAACAGTTTTATCACCAGAAAGAGCTGCTAGGACTCATAGGGAGGCCCCTAAGTAAGACAATGTCTAAAGTGTAGAAATTGAATACAGGTTATCTTCTTCTAATTTTGTTCTTTCTCTTACTCTTTCTTTCTGTCTTTGTTGAACACAACCTTCTACATGGTATACAAAGAGAATATTACAGGGGACTTGTTATCTTGCATTTCTCTGCCTCCTATTTCTCGTCGATGGAAGACCATTTCCCTAATTTTATGGAGAATCCCTGCAAATGATAAGCCTGGCCAGAAGCCCTGGGACCTGCTGGCTGACTTTGACATGATTCTTGTCATTTTTTTTTTTTGCTATTGCTCTGTAGTCAGTAGCAACAGAGAAATTTACCTTAATAGTTATAATTTCTTAACAGAAAGTATTATCAGATTCTATTTCAATGCCTACTTTAAAGAATGTATATCTCCATTTAGAAGAAAAATGTTTCAAAAAAATTAAAAAGTTTTCTAGATCATAGAGTAATTCTAAATACTGTAGTAATTTAGAGTATTCAAATAGTAATTCTAGTATTGCTATTAGAATAGTAATTCTAAATACCTTCCCTCCTCACCCCCTTTTGCTAATAGTGTTTAACAAATGTTAATATGTAAACACATAAAGTGTTTGTTAAAACTTTTCTCAGAGACTGGAATTCATTTCTACACAGAAGACTTTTTAAGGAATTAAATGGGGTTTGTGAGATCCTTAATCCTGATTCTGGCTCTTTGTGTAGTATTGAATTTCACAGAAAAAGTGAGTTTCAGACAAAAGAGACCAATGGAGTTAACATTTAATCTCTTTTTGAAACACTGAGAGCTTTCTGGTCTCAGGAGATTCTGAAATGATATTCCATATAAAAAAGTTTTCTTTGTGTGTCTTGTAGGCTGGATCACAATTGCTAGATGACTTGCATGTTTATTTTGTCAGCAGTGCCTTTGTGAGTTCTTGTCGTCCCTGCTATTTGAAAGTCCTAGTAATTGATAAATTATGTCGTTTACCTTGCCACTTGTATGTGAGGTTAAAATCTTTTATCTTCGGTACCTGGAGTATATAGAGTCTAGTAGTAGGACGGTACAAGGCTGAATGTAGTTAAGGTTCATTATCACTATTTGAAGATCACTTGTATTTTGATCCAGTTCCACTTCAGTAAAACTCAGTTTCTTCTATTTTCACTGCCATAAGATATCAAAAATACCTTGGTCTTTCAAAGTTGCAGAGTATGAATTGCATCCTCCTATGTTGAAGTAAGAGACTGAGGAGTAAATAGGATTTGATTTTTATCTGGTGCTGGTATAAGGCTGAGGCATTCCTACACAATCCTGGAAAGGTTCTGTTTGATGTTGAGGTTTAGGTATCGTTGGACATAACTTGACCATACTGATGTGCTAAGTTTTGAGCAAGAGCAGTGCAAGGCATACTGGCTAGCATTCACCAGAACTGTGTAATGAAGGCCAGGATTTTTGTGCACTGAGGGGACTTGAGGGGAGTGGTATTTTATCCTACTTTCAGGGTTTTTCACCTTAATTTTGATATTTCTTGAAGAATTTATTTTTATCTTTTTGTATGGTTTCTTTTCTCTTTGTCACAGACCACATAAAATCCCTTGGCAGCAGTTCTCTAGCCGGACAATCTTTTGCCAGGAGGAATGTGATGAGTCATGATGTGTGACCAGAATAGCTGTGCTGTTAAAATTGCCAAGAGTTGAGATGGAGTTGCACACATAAAACTGTGCTAAGGTACTCTAATATATTTGATCTGGGACAGATCAAAGGGATGACAGAAACAAGGGATGCTCAGAATGAAGTGTCGTATCAAAAGTGTTTATCTGCTTGTTAGTGCGTCTGCACTAACTTCTTACCATGATAATATACCAGAGTCTCTGTACTTGCAAAGCCTTTTAGGTTTAACTTAATCTTTGTTTTCGGCCTGGCTTGATTAAAAGCTGTTAAAAGCATTCTTTTGTGTGTTTCCTTGCATTTCTATATATAGAGTAAGTATTTAAACTATAATGAAGAGACCACCTGACTGGTTAACCTAACCTGCATGTACTACAAAGAGAATACCAAAGTATATGCAAATAAACTGACATCCCTACAAATAATTTCTTATTTTGCTGCTTATTTCTTACTTAATTGAGGGAATGAAAGTGAGGTAGCCCTCTTTTGAGGAGATGAAATTTACATATTCTATCTGTAAAGGTTAGAAACCTATTAAGTTCGTTTTCATAATAGCAAAGTCAGAATAAAGGATTCTTTCATCTCAGGGCTAATGGTTCTTCTCCAAGTTTTGCTATTTGAATAAAGCATCCTTCATCTGAAGGTATTGTTTGTATTCATATCCTTGGCATACCAGGACAGTTGCAGACAGATTATAAGTTTTGAGTCTTAACCTGCTGCTGGTGGAGCCAACAACAGAAGCTCAACTGACTTCAACCACAGTAACTCAGACCCTGAAACACCAGCACAGGAAAAAGAGATGTGTGAAGAGATGCATAAGGGAAAGAGAGAAAGCAGGCTTGCCTGGGTCTTCTTTGAAATAGATATATATTTTAAAATGTAACTTTTATTTTAGAGTTATACATTTGGACTATATGAAAAAACTAATCACATGGAGAGTTATTGAATTGTTAATTAAAAAAGAAGATGGATTTTCACTTTAAATATTTACCTCTGCAATTCTCTTTTTTTCTTATTACTGTGAAATTTGCACATCTGCTCTGGTTCAATAGTCTCCCAGCCTCGTCTTTTATATTTGCTTACCTCTCATTCGAGAACTGGACTGTTGTACAGCAAAACTGACTTTAGAGGGCTTATTTTTCCATCTTTAAAATCTAGGAATCTTTCAGCGTAATTGGGGATATATGTACAAAATAACAGTATTAACAATATGTAATATGTATCAAAAGTACTCAAAAGCAAGCTGTAGACAAGACAGACACAAATGCTGGTACCCAGTAAGTAATCAAATATTATGTTCTTAAGCACAAGTTTTTTGTAAGTACAATAACATTGTTTTCTTAACAAAATGCACTCACTCAATGTCCTTAGTATAGGTATGGTCTTTTCAGAGACCAGATGGTGCAGTGGGGTTTTCCCTCACCTTAACTCTGTATTTAAATTTTCCTACCCCCTCTACTATATGCTTGTCCTTCCCTCCAGAAATAGCCTTTGAGTTCACAAAGAGCCCAGCTACATGGTATTGAGGTTGGGATGTGGTCTCCGGTAAGTGAAAGGAAAAGCCAAATGAAAGAGTGTTACAAAAACCTCCTGTCTTGAAATTCTGTCTTGAAATTATCAAAACCACAGACTAGCTAGTAGAGGCCAGTACAGGATCTCAGCTGCTTGAGGTAGTCCACTTCCTGTGAGATTACAAAGATCAGAAATATTCAAACCTCTACCTCCTTTCTGCACACTTCCAAACAGTACTAGTACAGAATCAGTGTTTCCAGCAAGGTGAAATAGGCCTGGGAAAAAAAAAAAAAGCTATTTACTAAGTAAGCAGTCGCAGGCTGAATTGCCCCTGAACACTGTGAATGAAGAAATACTTTGGCCATGTGAAAAGCCTCAAAGACCTGTGCCCTTAGAGGGCTGGGCTAGATTTTTATCTTAGATTTCTTAGGCTGTGTAGTTTGTCAGTGCCTTTCCCATGACTTTTCTATTTCTGATGTTATCTAACTAAGCATATGTAACATACTTTCCCATTCAGATCTAGGGGTACATAGTTCATTAACTGGTGTCTTGTATTTTAGCTACACAACATGCTTAGGAATTGTCACAGCTACTTTTTAAGCACATGGGGATATTGTGGAAGAGAAAGAAAGTTCTTTCCCTTGAAAGAACATGTGTTGATGTAGAGTTTTGGGAGTGTTGGTAAAGTTGCTTTTATTAGATATGGATGCTTGCCGGCAGCTTAACTTTAAAACTTATGCTGACTGTAATCTTCATTTGTTAAAAGGCTTTTGCACTCCCCCCCTCCTTTTTTTTTTTTTTTTTTTGTGGTGTAATTTGGCTTATTAAAAAACCCAAACAAATCCGATTACTACTTTTTATAAATTCCCATAACGTATTTAAATGACTTCTTTCTGTCTGAAGAGAAATCTCTCTTTCTGTCCTACAAGTTATATAACCAATTGTGAGCAAAACTGGTCACAATGAAAAATTTCCTTAAGATTTCTATGATTGCTTATATGAAACACTTAGGGATTTGTTATATTTGAATGTAATAATATCATACAATGATATGAATTTTGGTCTTCGCATGAGGCCTCCTTCAATAGTATTGCATAATATATTTTGCGATTATGCTTTTCTTAGAGTATTTATTTTTTTGGCTCCATTAAACTTAAGTACCTCACACTTGAAGTTGGTAAAATGGTGGCTAAATTACGTGTTAAATTCCAAGCATCACATTTACAAAGTACTTCATATTGTTTGGCAACAGAAGAGCGCAGAGCAGAACGTGAGACTGTAATTGTAGGATTGCTGGGTCTCTGCTTTGCCCATGTACTTGTATAACTCAAACCACAGTGACTTGATGTTAACTGCTCTCAGGGGAGGCATGAAAGCGGTATTTCAGTTTCAACTCACTGTTACTGTTCTGAGTAGTCATTACCTGTGTTAAAGAAGCACCTACCAGTTCACATACAGAGCTGCACTGTTGATTATTGTGAAAAGATGGTCTTTGTTCCTTAGAATGTATGATTTAAGGATGAAGTAAGAGACAGAGGGTGGATAACAGGAAACTGAAAGGAACAGAGGGACACAGCCAGTTATTTACGATTGCAATGACAAGTAGAGGTCACAGAACTACAGTTTTGTAAACACCATGAATCAAATTTCGAGAACTTTGGAATTTGATTGTTGTTTTGGCTGAAAACATTTCTGTAGCTTTCAGTTAATAAATCATTCTTTTCTCCCCCTGACAGTGCTAGGTAAGTAGGAAACATGGGCAGTTATCTCAGCTCTTTAGCTGGGGAGCTAAAGAAGGTAAAAGAAGTCGAGAGAAGCTCCTAAAATCTTAATACTGACAGGAGTCAACTACTCTATTCATAAAGAAAATTTCAGGCAAAACAAGCTTGCTTCACCTATGCATTTAGGCAAACTCAGGGTGACCACTTACTCCACTTGAACATGATTAAAGGGTTAGTGCTGATAATGTTTCCTGCAGCTGGAGAGATTTATGCTCTAAACTGGCTACAATTTCTGCCCTCCTTTAGGCCCCTAGGATATTTTGCTTAGTCAAAACTGACAGCACTGTTGTAGTCAAAGCTAGATTTAAGCAAACAGCAAAATTCTGCAGAGCATCCTCCTTTAGATCTGCAGTTGATTCTGTACCTGAATGCTGTGCCAAAATTCATTGGGGTGGTGGTGTTTGTTGGTGGGACTGGCATCTGCTTTTGTTCCTGCTTCTTACAGTTGACTGGCCATGAAAGAAACTTTCTGTTGGGTAGCTTCATGAGTTCTGCATGTGACCACACATCTCCCCCATCCCTGATACTGTATAACCCCAGAGCTAGTGACTTCCAAGCCCATTACACTTCTCTTCTTCCCATCTCTCAACAAATACTTTGTGGCATTTCAGGTTTTACAGTGCCAAGTTTGGGAGCAAATCTAACAGACATATCTGGTATCTAGATAGTAGCAACAGAGATGGTCATGAGCCAACTATTTTCTCTCTGTGCTTCGTAACAGAATATCTCACATTGCAAATACTTCCACCTCAAAATGATAAAAAGAAAATCCGTGAAGTAGTTATGTAGGAAGAATAACCATTTTCTACTTCTAAGGAGGCAAAGGGAATTAAGCATATTGCAAATGTTGTGCCTTATGAACACCTACATGACGTCTTTCTTAACGTGCTATTAGTTCCAGAGATGTGAACCCCTGGGGTCCGTTTTGAAACAGCTCAGCAGTGTTTCAAAAAATTCTACATTCACTATTTTTAACTTCTGAAAAATAAGGGACTTAAGGTCATTACGCATTAAACCTAATTTTAGGGACTTGATTTCCCACTGAAATCCTTGCAGATCTGGCCCCAAGCTCTACATAGGTACTTCACTGTCATTATTATCAGTAGAAGTTAAACATTTTAATGCTTCTCAGGTTTGCTTCCTATTGGTCTTTCTACATACTTCGAGGTGAAAAGAAGCTTCTCATCCAGTGTGAGAGCAAATCGAACTGAATCACAGAAACTGTGGCACGGTAACCCTCCAAACTAAGGAAGTAGTAATCTGGG
The DNA here is from genome assembly GCA_013396775.1 of Cephalopterus ornatus. NCBI lineage: Eukaryota > Metazoa > Chordata > Aves > Passeriformes > Cotingidae > Cephalopterus > Cephalopterus ornatus. The sequence continues at coordinate 41,356 of VZRE01007121.1, forward strand.
GAGTCTGTGCACAGTGAGGAGAGCAGGCAAGCAGTAGGATCATGGTAACCAATGGTGGTGGTGGCGGGAGCAGGAATGATGAATATTTCACAGAGATACAGCATAGCAAGATTGCTGTGGGCTGTAGATTTTCTAGCCTGCTCTGGGTGCGAGGCTCACTTGCTCACACGTAAAGCAAGGTGCAAAAGGAAGCAGGGGAGGGGAAAGGCATGGAGGGGAAAGTGGAGGAGAAGTCATGGAGAATGATAAGGAAAAAAATAAAGTTGTTTCCCTTGTACATTTATCTATGATTAGGGTTTTGTGCTTGAGAGTGGAGTTCAGTGCTGCTTGACTTGAAAGCAAATTTGCAAAATAGATAGGTCCTGTTGCCTGTAAACACCAGAACCACTGACTGGGCCAGATCTCCTGTGAACTTCAAAGTTTAGGACTGTGTCCTCCTCTCCTGTGACAGTGGTTCAGAAGCATCTGACAGGTCTTTGCTTGGGCTGCTTCTGCTGTGTCAACAGACAGAGAATAACTGACCCAGGACAAGCCTGTTTCTTAAATGCCAATATAAAGTATTTTTATCTTTCACAATGTATGCGGTTTTATTGCTTTCTTGTTAGAATGGGCTTCCAGAAAAAGAATTTGAAGAGATTTTTTAGCACAGGAAGTTATATTTTATAACAGCAGTCTCTTAAAATAGGCATTAAAGCAGGTTTTTAAAAGTGATTTTTGAGGAAAGGAGAAAGAACTGTTACTATGGGGTAATGTAATGATAACCCTTCCTCATTAGTTGACAGGTGCTGATTTATCTTTTTCTGGTGCACTGATTATAGATTATGTAACACTGAATATATTTTGGGACAGAGTGGATTTCTGAATTTATCCAGTATGGTCTCAGGAAACAGTTTTTTTCTGGGTTTGCTCTTTTATTCTGATTTGATGAAAAAGCAGTAGTTACTAAAGAACAGTAGTGGTTTTGAGAACTATTTAATAAACTGGTTTGTCAAAAAAGTGAGAACTATTTTTTGTTCAAAAGTTGTCATAGAAATGGGTTAGTTGAAGTTACCCCCTTAACTTAAGGATTGCTCAGAGCATTTTTAAAATTATGAATATATTAATATTTTCAAAATTGAGAAATCCCTGTCTTGTATTTCAAAATAGTTTTAAATTATACATTATTGACATATATTGTAAAATTTATTATAAAGCACACATTCAAAATTACTCAAATAAATGGTTTGTGTCTTGCATCAACGTGCTATTTTGATTCACCTTTTTGTTCAGATTTAATGGGGTTTGTAAGTTTGGGGTTTTTTTTCAGTTTTGCCTATTCCTTTCAGTTTGGAATAAGATTTATGTAAACAAAAAGCTTCTCTCATTAAGTAGACCAATTCCCAATGGTCCTATTAAAATGAAACAACACTGAAAAGAAACCAACAAAGAAGTCTGACTGACTGTCTATAAATTTACAGTCTTGGGAGATGGGGGGAGAGAGAGGGAGAGAGAGAGATGGAGAAGGGGAAAGATAGAGGAAATTACCATATGTGTACTCTTAATCTGATGTGATATAAGATAAATTAATTTAAACTGCATGGTAGCTTTGCTTTGTAGCATATCAAAGAAGCAGAGAAGGGGCCTGAAAGCCAGATCTGTAGCTCACAAAAGACTGCTGAATTTGCAGAATAATCTGAGATTTTATTAGTCCAGGACCCAAAAAGCCAATTCTGCTAATACTCTATCCTAAAGGGACCTGCTTCCTCGAGTTCAAGCTATGTGCTGGGAGATCCCCAGGCAGGGACTCTCAGTTTATTTAATGGATTGATCCTTTCTGGTTCAGTGCAGTACTGAAACAAAGTCACTGAAAAACAGACTCCAAGTCATCAAACGTGAAGGATGGTTAGTCAGAAAAGCTGGATAGGACTGTCAGTCTGACTCCAGTCCAAAGCCTGAAGTGGACAGAAAGAATCCCAATGACTGCAGTACACTTGCAGTGCATGATTCATGCTGTGAGCCAAAACTGTGGTAACACTAATATTTCCTTTTTTGGGGTGTGTGGTTGTTGTGGTTTTATTTGTTTGTGGTTTTTGTTGGTTTGTTTGTTTTGTTGTTTTGGGTTGTTGTGGTTTCCTTTTCATTTGTTTTTGTTTTGTTTTGTTTTATACTCCCAATTAATTATGTGGCCTTACTGCACAATATATCCTATTTCAAGATGACCTTTGATTTTTAGGTGCTTGGGAGTGGTTTTCCTGACACGAATCATGCTCATGCTCTGAGCTGTACTTAAATGGCAAAACGCCTTCCTCTCTTTAGCACTTATAGAGAACTTTGTGTATTTTTACATTAAACCTCTAATACGCTGTCATGGGCATCTCTGTCCCCCAGTTCAGCAAAGCACTTGAGTACTGCACAAACCCCGCTGCCTTCTCAAGCCGAAGCGAAATGAGTTTAAAAGGTTTCCCGGGCTTGAATCACTGTGGGAAAACTGCTGAGGGAGGAAGAGCGGGGAAACGGCGGGGCCAGAAATAAAGGTGTACTTGTCACTTTCCAGCATGGGATGTGCCCAGTAGATGGCACCTGGAACCCGCGCACCGTCAACTGCTCGCCCCGCATTCCAATGCATTTCAATTTTCCAGCTGAAGTGATTTTTAGTTAACACCCACCTTATGTTTTCATTAATACTGGCCAAATGAGGTTACTTTGACCTCGATTAATAAAATGTACGATCGTTTTGGAAATATTTGGAGTCAGACCTGCCAACTATTTTTTCCTTTTTCCTCTTCCCCCGCGCCCCACCTTCCCCCTGGATCTCGCAGTAATCAATACAAAAACCTAAAATGCAAATCACGCGAAGTGTCTTGCATTGCACATCTCCTTTTAGCCTCCCCTCTTGCCTCTCCCTGCATAGTTTAACCCATCCTGGAAGTCACAGTTGTCAGCGCAGGGGTGAGGGAACCATCAGCCGAATTTGTTCTTTCTGGGTACTTTTCAAGCAGAACGAGGGATGCAAATGCACAGAAAAGCACGGCTGCCACTACCCGCGGAATTACCCGAGAGCTGTGCAGGATCCTGGCACAGCCCCGGCCAAGCTGGGGACTTTTCCCCACCCGTGGGGAAAATATTTGGGAACCCGGGACGAGGGCAGGAGCCGCGGCGGTGGGCGCACTGCGGAGCCGGCAGGGCGCGCTGCTGCACCGCGGGACCCGCCGGCCTGAGCCTCCGGAATCCTCCGCATCTCCCGCATCCTCTGCGTCCCCCGCGAACGGCAGGGAGGCCTGGGAGAGTGTCCTCAGGACCGCGAGCAGGACCACCCCAGCAAGGGTTCCTACGCATACTTCACAGGAAAAAAAAAAGTAAAAGAACCAAAACCGCAGAGTTCTTTATAAACAAGGATGTTATTTTATTTTATTTTATTTTATTTTATTTAACAAAATCTAATTTCCACATTAGGTGAGGGGCCAGAAATTATTTGAACCTTCCCTTACAAAGTCTTTAATATTCTGTAATTACCTGTTGGCATCTGTTTAATTTCAATTGGTTTATTTATTTTACAATTATTCTGTAGGAAACAGACACATGTTGGAAGTAGGTTAATTGTATTACTGTTTTGTATGTTGAGCCTGTTGTGGTCTTCTATAATAGTCAAATATCCTTTTGGCTCAATGTTTAAAGGTGCACCTAAAACCAAGATTTGCCTATTACTGCTCCAGGAGATATATTCTGCAGTACATCTGTGGCTGTGCCATCTCTATGTTTCTGTTTGTTGCAGGTATTTAATGATAATTAACTGGTCTGTGAAGCACTTGAGTGCATTTTTAACTCCAAGTGTACAAGCAGCCCTCCTGAAGTCAACAATTCCCTTCAAGCACTTCAGGTTAATCGTGTACTTAAATGCTTGACTATGTCTTCAGTTCACCACATCACGACACCAGCAGAGGAGCTGTGAAAAGTATTATGATTAAACATGAGTTAGAGGAGTCGAGGCCAAGATCAAATCCCATAGCTCTGGAACAAGCTAACACTATGAGGGTCCTGCTAGGCACAGGATCCTGGACTAGGGAACCGAACATAAGATCAGTGCTGATCTCAGTAGTCTGTCTGAAGATTAATGGCACTGTCCTGCTGAAGGGGCTGTCACAGCATGTTGTAAATCCACTGCCATGTCGAATGAAGGCACTAAAGAAGCTGCAAAATGCTTTAACAGAGCCTGGATGTACACTAATGGCCAACTTTCAGCATGGAATTCCCTGCTTACACACATTTCTCTCACGGCTTCAAATACCATCAGACTTTGTGTAAGCTGATCTAAGTCAGCTGACATTGATTTAAAAGGATAATCTCTACAAAAGTATTGACCTCTGCATATGAAAGAGCTAAAAAGAACAGCAGGTAACTCACTGTGTGAAACCAGCTCCTGAGGCACTCACAGGCTTTGTCTTTCCTAAACGTAAACCCTGTTGTACTCTGAGCCCAGTCCGGATAAACGACCACCACACCTACATGAAGGCTGTATCACCAGTTATGCAAAGCAGGAGCCTGAACAGTGGTGTTCATACGTTCAGATCCTGACGAGATGCCAGTATTAGCCAAACTTGGGGGAAGGTGGAAAGGAAAAAAGTTGTTATTGATAAGGCTACACAACATGCAGGGAATAACAGTTAAGTTTTACATGTGATTTTAAGCAGCATACTAATGAATACAGTGTAGAGGCAGATGGCTGGGAAAGAGCAAGAAGCATCTCTTTCCCCCTGAGTTAGAGATGGACAGAATGTGAAGGTCCTCACCTAGATAGTTGGAGCAGTGAGTCATGGAAGGCTAAAGTCCCTCCTCAGTCACTTGAAGTTATTATTTGGACCTTAGCAATTTCAGTAATAACAGAAAATGTTTACATGATGTTTGTAGGATAACGTCCACCTCAATCTAACTCAATCCAGTCAAATGGCAAGTTTGGGAAATGGAAGCTGAATGAAATAGCTTTAACCCATTATTGAGCTCAATGCTGTGGCCAGTTCTGTTTAATATCTTTACCAATGACCTGGGTGAGGGGATCAAGTGCACCCTCAGTCAGTTTGCAGACGACACCAAGTTGGGTAGGAGTGTTGATCTGCTGGAGGGCAGGAAGTCTCTGCAGAGGGATCTGGACAGTCTGGATGGATGAGCCAAGGCCAGTTGCATGAGGTTCAACAAGGCCAAATGCTGGGTCCTGCACTTGGATCACAATGACTCCATGTGGAACTACAGGCTTGGGAGAGAGTGGCTGGAAAGTTGTCTGGTGGAAAAGAACTTGGGGGTGCTGGTTGACCGCGGCTGAACATGAGCCAGCAGTGTGCCCAGGTGGCCAAGAAGGCCAGTGGCATCCTGACCTGTATCAGCAGTAGTGTGGCCAGCAGGATCAGGGCAGTGATCATCCCTCTGTACTCAGCACTGGTGAGGCTGCACCTCAAATCATATGCCCAGTTCTGGGCCCCTTGTGACAAGAAGGTACAAGAAGTATGGAGGCACCCATTTGAGACCTGATGTGCTCTTTAGAGAGCTATGCTGCTGAGGGCTCATGTCAGGGATGTCACTGAGTAACTATCAACCTCATACAGGACACTGACTATTATCTGCTGCTCTTGTTTCACGTGGGCACCAGTGACACAGCCAGGAGTAGTCTGAGGAGTATCAAGAAGGGTTACAGAACCCTAGGAGCCCTGGTAAGGGACTCTGGAGCACCGGTAGATTTTTTATCAATCCTCCTGGTCAAAGTGATTTGAAAGGGCCAGTCGAAACTGGTGAATCAGCAAGTGTTTACAGGACTGCGTCACAGGCAGGGCTTTGGCTACTTAGGCCATGGGACTTGCTTTGAGAAACCTGATCTACTGTGGACTGATGGTGTCCATCTCTCAGAGAATGGGATGAGCATCTTTGGTCACAGCTTGCCAAGCTGGTGAAGAGGACTTTAATCTAATACTGATGGCATAGGAGAACCTCAGCCCATCCCATTCCTACTAGTTTGATGTCAGTGCCAGCAAGAGATGCCCAGAGCCTGGAGAGGGATCGCAGGTCAGCAGGAAAGCATCTGAAGAGCAGCACAAAGGATTTCCAGCCACTCTAGCTAGTAAGTTGGCTTTAAGGGGGTGAGTGTGGGGGCAGGTCAGGGACAGGGGGACTTAAATGCCTCTATGCAAGAGCAGGTAGCATGGGGATAAACAAGACGAGTTAAGAGAGTTGTGCCCACCTGCAGGGCTGTGATCTCACTGGCAACTCTAAGCAGTGGTGGGTTGGCTTCTATGACTTTGAAGTGTTGGAATGGAAGGCTCTTTAGGAAGGACAGGCAGGGGACACAACAAGGGCGTGTCATGCTCTATGTCAATAACCACCTGAAGTGCATGGAGCTCTGCTTGGGGATGAATGAGGAACCAACTGAGAGCTTATGGGTCAGGATTAAAGGGAGGGCAGGGACAGGTGACACTGTAGTGGGGGGCCTGCTACAGGCCACCTGTCCAGGAAGATTAAGTGGACCCTCTACAGACAGATAGGAACAGCCTCATGTTCACAAGCCCTGGACTTCATGAGGGACTCCAACCACCCTGATATCTGCTGGAGAGAAAACACAGCAGAACACAGGCAATCCAGGAGGTTCCTGGAATGTGTTGATGATGACTTCCTTTTCTAAGTGACAGAGAAGTCAACAAGGAGAGGTGCTATGCTAGGACTTGTTCTCACTAACATTGAGGGGTTGGTGAGGAAGGCGAAGCTCAACAGCAGACCTGGAGCAATGACCATGAAACAGTCAAGTTCAAGATCCTCAGGGCAGCGAGGACGGTAGAGAGCTAGCTCACTGCCCTAGACTTCAGGAGAGCAGACTTTGTCCTCCTCAGCGATCTGCCTGGTAGAGTAACATCGGATGAAGCCCAGGAAGGAAGAAGGGCCTAAGAAGGCTCATTTCCTCCAAGCTTAGGAGCAGTGCATCCCAAGAAAAAGGAAGGACATGCACAAATGTCAGGAGGCCTGCATGGATGAACAAGGAGCTCCTGGACACGAAAAAGAAGCCTAAAGAGGATGTCAGGAAGGACAAGTAGCCTGTGAGGAATACAGAGATTGTTCAAGCAGCCAAGGATGAGGTTAGGAAAGCTAAAGCCCTGACAGAATTAAATCTGTCTGGGGACATCAAGAGCAGCAAGAAAAGCTTTTATAGGTACACTGGTGATAAAACGAAGCCTGGAGAAAATGGTAGTGCTGGGTTAACGGTTGGACTCGATGATCTTAGAGGTCTTTTCCAACCTAAATGATTCTATGGTTATATTGAATGCTCTTGAATTTAGTCAGAGGCAGGCATCTGGTAAGCACCAGTAAACTTGTTTTGTTATTGGAAAGCAATTTATTGCATATTATTTTCTACTGCTTTAAAGTTAGCTCAAAAGGTAAATTAGAAACAGTCTTGAAATATTTTGCTTTGTAGATAAACACTCAAAATAAACAAAACGCTAAATAGATTTAATGAATATATTTTTAGCAAACCTATTGAGTGTAGTCTTCTGATTCAAATGGATAGCTCAGAACTCACAAACCTCACCTTCTTCTACTATTTTTGTCATAATATTTTGTTTAGAAAGTGAAAACAGATTTCACACTCCTGAAAAGCCAAGCTGGACTCCTAACGGAGTTCATTTCAGTGATGTGTGAAGTTACCAGAGCCTGTTTTCTTAATTTCAGGTAGTACAATATGTAAATTGGCCAGAATACTCTGGAGAGTTTCTTTTGGGAGTTCTTCTGAAACCTGTGATGTCTTACACTTTTGATTTTCTCCTGTCTACAAGTGCGTGTGTAGCAGAGTGCTATGGTCTCTCTCCCAATCCCTGACTGGTATTTTTTTAACCTAAATCCAAGCACCTACCCTCTAGAGATGATTTTTTTTTTCTGAGCTGAGCAGTCCAGGCTCCCCTTCTCGTCAATGGTAACAAGAGAAAGTAATTTCTAGGGCATTAGTCACCTTACTGTAATGTACACAACTAAAATCAGGTAGAATGCTTTTGATTTACCAGGAAATGTGAAATGTTCCAAGTTCAAGGCATTGAGAATCAGTGAAATTAGTATTTCAACATTCTAGTTTTATTTCTTTCTGCAAAGTGCATGCATTTGAGTCCTGTTTCCTTATGGCTGTTCTGAAAGCATAATTCATTAATAATTCTGAAGTGTCTGGATAGTAGGGCCACACTGGCTGAGTAAATATAGGGATATCCAGGCAGGAAAAACATTCAGAATGAGTCATGACTCTGTGCATCAAAAATGAGGTTCATTAATCTCGGAACTGAAATTAAACTAATGTGCTCAGTGGATAGACAGACTATAATTTTAACAATGTCATTGCCACTCTATGTGTTCTTTGAGGACGGGTAGAAATCCAGGGCAGATCATGTTCCCAAGCCATAGGCAATCAGGGAGAGAAAATGCTGCTTTGAGACCCTTGGATTCTCCATCATGCATACTGTGCAAGCCAGCTAGATCAGGAAAAGAAATGTTTCACTCACATCATTGAGGCTTAAGATGAAACACAGTCTTTTGGCAAAGATACATGACTAAGTGTCATGAGTGCTGTGATCTCTTCCCAGCTCTCCTTCAAGTCTCCGCAGCTTACTTTTTCAGATATGAGTGACTTAAGTACCTAAAGCTGTAGGCAGAGAACACGGATAAATTACTGTGTTTTCTTAAGACTGCTGAATCACTGAAGCTGAGATTGAAAATTAACCTCTAGCTTGTGAATTTTTGGAACTTGTTATAAAAGCTGAAGGAAGGTACTGTATGAGTACCAAGAATAATTATTCTGTAAGTGTAACTATTAGAGTGTCAGAAAAAGAACATTCGGAAAGGCTCTCAGCCTTTTTTTTTTTTTTTTTTAAGTATGGGAAGGCATCAGCAATCACAAAATGCCTCTAAAATCTCCTTGAAGTGTTATAAAGCCACAAAAAGACAGCTCAGCTAAACCTGGAGTGGTTCAGCCAATAAGATATGCAAAGACTGACTTCAAGCAGATTTCGGTTTATTACAGCCCCGGCTAACTCATCCACTGACAATCTCACTTTTCTGGCCCACCTGGTAAAGCTGCTGTGTGTGGACCACAAAACGTCCCAGATCACTTCTCAGATGTTCTAAATGTGCATTTTGGCTGTGTGGGGGACAGCACTAATTGGTTAAGTATGTTCTAGTGTCTGGCCACCAGCTGCCAGCCACAACATTGCACAGCGCTGCCTTAATGCTGTTTGTTCCAATCAGTTAATTTGTCTGGATTATGAACTCTTCTGCCATCAGGAAGAGAAAAGCACTTTAAGGCTATTTCAACCCGTCTGCTGTGCCTTCCCCTGTCAAAAGTCTAATTTGCAATTAGGAATTTCAGCAGCACTTTCATGTGCTCAGAAAGCAGCGGAGCAAAGCTTCCAGAGAGATTTATTTCCCATTGAAATAGAGGTATCAGCAATTCCCAAGAAACTGGTCTTTATCAGAAGTTAGTAAATTGTTGGTATTGTTGTTGTTTATGAGCCTGTAAAAGTTCACAGAGCTGTGATGTCTCCTCCAAAAACTGGCATGGTAATGTGGGCCTCAAATGGCTAGTTCCTCTCTCAGGCTGGAGGCAGCCACACTGCCAGGGGATCAGGAAAGAGCTCCCTGCTGGGAAACCCCAAGCTTAGGGTAGTTGTGTCCTTTATGATGCCCTAAAAACATGCTGGTTAGTGTAAAATAGGGATGAGATGTATCAAATCCTCCTTTTTACCTATGGGACTTGCTGCCAGAGCTCTCCCTCCGCTCATGTAGCTGTGACTTTGCCTTGCTTGTAACTGAGCCTTCTCATCCCTTAATTTAAATATAATTTTTCTAATAAGATGCTAATTCAGGAAGATACTGAATTTCTTCCTGGAAAAGCACTGATTTTTCTATAGTTCTCATTATTTCTTCCAACAAAACCTTTTAAATTATGGCCTTTGTTTATTACTTCTGTTGTTGTTATTATTGGTACAATGCAAATTCCTTCCAAATGAGTGATCCTTACTTGTGATAGTGTTGGTTCATAATTAAATCCTGAGGTCATGCTTTCTAAGGGATTTCATTCCAATGAGTAATTGCTCATTGAAATAATCCGCAAATAAAGAAGGCAGGGATGAACAGACTGGCATGAATACAGAAGGTGGGAATCGTATTCTCACAGGTAAAAGTCCTTCTAACTGCCCCTCTCCAAATTAGTTGCCTTGAACCCTTTTATAGCCAACACAGGAAAATTAAGTATTCAAGGGTGCAATTCCTATCAGCCTAAAGCAGACATCTAAACTAGAGTGGGGAATTCATGCCTTAAAAGTACTCATTTCACTCAAGTGACTATAGTGGTAGCTCTAATGACCTAGAATGACTAGGTCAAATGTCGACGTCTACAAGGCAAATATCTAAAATGAAGTTAAAGGAATCCTAGGGTGAACACGTTTTAAGGCAAAAAGCCATGATCTTTATTCCCAGGTTACAGGAGAGTTGCAAAGTGTTAAGTGTGTTAAGTGTGTGTTGAGTCCCAAATCATATTAACTGCAAAATTAGAGTGTTTTCCTCTTTTGTCAAGTGTTGTGCCATCCTTTCCGTGTCTCTTTGGGTCCTGAGGCTGACAGTAGTGGGTCTGGAGGGAATGTCCACAGCCACCGATGTCCTCAGTTCTTACCCAGCAGAGTTTGATGGCTGGAGATCCCTTCTTCCTCTATTCTGGGATCAGTTTAGGTTTATGTTTGACTATTTTCTTAATACAGCCTGCATTATATGGGCTTTCTTTTCTTTAGTTCTCAATTATTCAATTTTGTGGTCTCTTTATTACATCTAAACTGGTTTAGACAGTTGTCTGCCTTCAGTGACTGCTGACTGATGATTAGGATTTGTGTCTACAGTCCAGGACCTCTAGTACACCCCGTGTTTGCATTGTCACCAACCCTATTTTATTCTAGGATCACAGGTAATTTAATCTACACAGAAAATCTACTTGTTATCACTATAAACTAGAGCTAACCCAAAGCAAACCTGACTGCTGGACATTTCCTACTCCAGTTAAATAAAACAAGCTCATTATCAGCTTAGGCCAGGACAAGCTCAAACAAACCCTGACACCTTCTGCTGTCAGGTCAACAAAAAACATGTGGCCTTTTACCAGGAATAGCAAAAAAAAAAAATAAATCATATTTACTGGACTACACCAAACACCATCCAGAAGTTGTTTGGCCATGATTGCACGTTGCTGTGCCTCATCTGTTCTGCTCCAGAAGTCGTGTAGCTGTGTTGACACTGCTGTGCTAATACAGCTACACAACTGCTGAGTAGCGTTTAGCTTGTGTATGTCCAGCTCAGCACATGGACAGAGAGAGCTTCCATCTGTCTCCATCCATCTTTAGGCGCAGATTCACAGTCTGTCTGCCTCTTGCAAAAATGCAAGCAAGAGGATGACGATTCTTGAAGTGTTTCTTATAGTGATGGCTTAGTGTTTAGGAAAGCCATTGGAGTAATTCTAAATGCCTGGATATTTGGAACACATTTGCAACATCCAATGTCCTGAGCACATTGTCAGGCATTGGGTAACTGAGGAACCACAGACCACTGCTGATTTGTGCTTCCAGTTATTCATTAGCAAAAATCAAGGATACATTAAAAAAAAATAAGGCATCTTTAGTAATTATAACTCCCAATGTCCTGGCATGATATTTTTTAAATGCAACTGTAGGATTACTCTACTGATAAACTGGAATCTTTTTAATTGTTTAAATTACTCCCCACCACCAACTGAAACAGAATACATATTCTGTTAAGTTGACAATTACCATATATTAGAGCATTTCACAGTCCACTTAGTCTTCTGATAGAGTTCCCTGAATGATCTCCCCCTCACATTTCTTCCTGTCTAGCAGATTGTTTTAAGAAATGTTTTAACACCAGAGCAGGTGATAAAATATTTCTGGTAATCCTTTAAGGTGAATTATAAGCTTCTGGGAAGAAGGGTTGACCTTCATTCAAAGGATAAAATATGGCCAAATTCAACAACCATGGAAAAGTAGCAGCCACCTGGCAGTAAACAGCCAGAGACACACTAAAGTGACTGGTAGTTTCACTTTTATTTGCATTTATAGAATTCAGTTGAGTGGATACATATCATAGAAATGACTACATTTCAACTGGTTCTCTTTTAGATGAATGTAAAGAAGGGTGGCTTCTAGGGTTAGAGTCATCATGTTGTGAAAAGTTTCTAAAGTAAACCTAGCAAGTCATGCTCTACATGTTTCTTTTTTTCTCTTCTCTGTCATGGCAGGCTCTGATGGCTAGCTTAGATGTAGATGCCTACATTACTGACATACAAAGTTAGATTAGATAAACTCTATGTGCATCCTAAAGGTACTACCTCATAGCTAGAGTTTCAAGAGTAGAATATGAAGATTTATAAAATGCTGAACACACATGACACTGAAGCTGTGGTGCACAGCTTCATTTTACAAGACTAAATCAAATAAAAACACCACAGACACACAGGGCAAGCACAGAACTCATGAAAGCTCATCCTGCCAATTCAAATGGAATCCCTTTTGAAGGGATAACTTTGTGCCAGTGGACTCTATTCCAGAGCACAAATGGTCTCATGTCATTCTCCTCTTACAGTGGACTGGGTATTGGTTATCTTTTCCAAGTGACAAGCAGCTGATGTTAATACCATATATATATATTTTTCTAACATGACATAGATACAGTTCTGTGCTCTTGTCTGATTCAGATGAAATTCTTACTCTTTGGAAATGCATTATATCAATGAAGGTGGAACCAAGGTTGTTCTGTAAGGGTTTTTATTCCCGAGCAATGACATCTGCCATTTGGCTTGTCTCCTGACTGATCTGTGCTGGCAGACCCCATTCTGAACAGTGAATAAACCTTATCAGGTGCAGACATATTTCTGTTCATTGATCCTAGTTACCTGCTTTACTGTTATTTGTGCTGTCTGACATGTCTTTCACCCCAAGGAGAGCTCCTTTCACATGATACTTGAGGAATGGGGCTAGCATGTGCTGGGCATCTTCCAGTGCTGATGCTGGTTTCATAATAAGCTTCATACTCTGAGATGGCTTCTACTTTGAAAGCTTTATTGACCTGATAAATGTTCCTAGCTCATGTTAAATGGGCTGTGAGTTTGATCCAGATGGCTTGCTGAGTACAGCTTTGAGGTCAAATGCTGCTGACACTTGAGCCAGTAACATGCATGAGCTAAAGCATCTGGGATCAAAACCATAATTCTCTTCTTAATCAAACCAGGCCTGTGTTAGTTGGTGGTGGTTTTGCAGCATAAATTTCTCACTTGATACACTACAAAAGAGAACTACTTGTGTCTAATAACTCAGAATAATTGATGCAGGGAAGACAAATCGTTAGAAGATACTGTCCCTTTCTTCCTAATTTTCCCTTGCACTCGCCAAGGTATCTGTGTAAACAATGAACATCCTATAAATGGATGGTGCCATTTCTCGTTAATGCTGAAACAGATTTCCCAGAGTTATATGCATTTTTAAATCAACTGGGAGATTTGTATTCAGACAGAATAATAAGAGAGCACTCTTAAAATTAAAACAAAGGAGAATTAAAATTGGGCCAGGAGACCAAATATTGTTCTCTGACAGACATAATTTGTTTTGCTAGAAGGGGAGATGTCAAGCAGAGCTTTGGTGAGGACAGCAGAAATATTTTCAGTCAATAGTTATAGTAGAAATTTTAGCAAGTTCACTTCAATTGTGATCACACCTTTCTTCCAGTACTCTCACAGAAAAATGCATAGATAGTAAGTGGTACAAGACAAAAAATATTTAAATCAAATAGTAAAGAACTTTTTCAAAGTACAGTTGTTATTCATAATTCTATGGTTGCACAACAGGAAGCAATTTGGGCAGTGCATCCGTCCTGCCTGGGAGAAGCAGCTTTTCATGTGACTAGTGAGTCTTCTCAGAACAGTTCATGATTTAAATACGAAAAACTTACTAAACTGATTTGATCGGGATGGGTATGTGTGTGTGTGCTCAAATTTCTTGGGAAAATTAGACAGCTGTCAAGAGTGCTCTTGTTTAGAAGTGCTGCCAAATGGTTCTTTTTCAAAAAGACATTTGCCACAGCTCTGTACTGTCCACCTATGTACCAAGTTTTCCAAGGGCCATCAGCTTTCCAAATATTAACTCCAAACCTTGAAAAAAATCAGCAACCAGTCAACCAAGATACTTGTGTCTCAAACAAAAATAGACAGACGTTCCATAGTGATCACAGCACTTTTGCTGTGGTGGAGCACAAGACAAGACCCCGCGGTCAGTGAGGGCTCGTGTGACTACGTTTGACTGTAGATCAGGTTTGAGCCAGGGAATAAATGAAGCCTTTCCGGGGAGTCAGTGGAGTTGGTCGTCCTTGGAGCAGCGGGTCGGCAGTTGGGAGCTCTCCCCTTGGGTCGGGGCGCCCCGCAGGGAAACTCCTGGAGGCTGAGAACCTCCGAGGGACCGGCATTCCTGACTATCCTGCTGAAACCTTCAGGATTCTTAAGCCAGTCGGGTCGTATCAATTCCCTTTGAGCTGAAACCAGTTTAATAACGAGAAAGAAATGGAGAGGACCGGGGCGTCCCGCCCGTCCCGTCCCGCCGCCGGGCGGGGCGGGGGCACACGTGCAGTACCTCCCGCAGCCCCTGGGTGGCGCCAGCAGAGAGGAGAAGGAGCGCGGCTCGGGCATCCGGCGCCGCGTTGGGAGGGCGCTGGGCGCTGTTCCCGGCTCCGGGAGCGGGGCTCTGCTTGGCTCCCAGCGTCTCGCACAGCATCCCGGGGTCTGCACAGACAGGGGTGGCCGAGAGCATGCCGCCAGGCAGACGTGCCTGGGGCCGGTGCGCCTGCCACCGCTAATCCTGCTGGCCCTGCTAGTTGTGATTCAAGGCAGCGTTGCTGCGGGCTGGAGGGATGGGGGTCCTTCTCCTCCTTCTCCTCTTCCCTCCGCTCTGGAGCATCCTCAGACTCTCCCCATCGTGTAGACACTGTGGATTTCCATTAGCTGCCAGCCCTGATTTCCATGGCGATTTTCCAGCTCTATCTGAGCCCCTCGCCTCTGGTGTCCACTTATAGTGGGGATGGATTGGCACCAGGCACCGCTGGCACCTCCGAAACTGGGAGGAGGGGTGGGGGTGTCTGGTATCCCAGTGGGTGTGCTGGCACCAGGGGAGCTGGGTGGGCTGGAGAAATATCTGCAGGGAGGGTGCCAAGGGGTGAGCCAGAGGTGCACAGGACGATGGAGATGGTGGTGCAAAATCACCTTCCCTTTCTTGGCTGGGCCCTTACGTGGCTTGTGTCCAAGCACATCCCTAGGAGAAAGAGGCACTTGGTTCTGGTGAGGTCTCCAAGGCAGATGCTGAGGTGCTAGAGCATGTTCAGAGAAAGGCAATGGAGCTGGGGAATGGTAGCAGTAATGGTACAGCATTAGTCCTATAAATTTTGCTCTTGGATCAGCCACAAGGAATTCAGTTTTTGTGTTCCAGTTGTTCCTTCAGGCACTCAATACAAGTCTCCTTCTTTGGGTCTACTCTGCCAAAATTTTGCATGTCCTCTGAACTGTTTTTAAACTTCGTATTTCTGACTGGTGTGAGTCTCTCCAGATCAAAAATCTGATTGACTTTGTTCTTGTACACCTGGTCCTTTAATTGCCCATTGCAGTGCAACCCACAGGCTCTTGTCCCAGGAATCCCAAAACGTGTACTTTCTTTTACACTTCCTCAGTGTAAACCATGCTTACAGACTGGGGAATGAGATGCTGGAAAGCAGTGCTGCAGAAAGGGACCTGACAGAGTGTAAGAAGCATTTGGACAACACTCTGAGGCACATGGTGTGATTCTTGGGGATGGTCCTGTGCAGGGCTAGGAGTTGGACTCAGTGATCCTTGTGGGTCCCTTGCAGCTCAGCATATTCTGTGATTCCGTGATTTTTTTTTTTCTCTAAGACAGCCCAATTGTTACTTTTCCATTTTCTTAGCCTTTCTTACAAGAAAATAGACCTCATCTGTGCAATTAAGCACTCTGTGTCTTTCCCCAGAAACACAGATTAAGAGTCTGATGAAAAATACCAGTTACCATTTGTCTCTCGGAGCTTAATAAACTGTAGTCATCAGCAGTATCATCATAAGTCTTCCCAGAGTTCAGGTACTAGAATAAAGTATTTTCTTAGTGTTTTGAGTTCCTCCTTCACTGGGTATTCATCCATTTTGATCCTTTCTTTGATCCTTTAAGTGGATCCTTCTTTCATCCATTTAAAGCTGTTTGTTCCCTTTTATTTAGAGTGCTTGATCTAGAGTGAGGATGACTCTAAACTGTAGATAAAGGTTTTTATTTGTCCTGTCCTTTTGCAAAGGTGACACTTGAGAACCTCTGGTAGAGCTTAAGGACATCTGCTGGGGAAAGGACTTGTCTGAGCAGTAAGGAGGAGGCCTCATCCCTATTTTATATTTATTCTGTTGCCCAATGAATCTGGATTTCCTCCTCCACTTTAGTAATTTCAGTACTCTGGGGCAGAATCTGGTTCCAAGCCCTGTGGATCTCCTCTCTTTAAGGAAAAGGCAGAGAAAGGTACATCTTAGATCATCATTGCAGTGTAGCTTTTTAGTTCAAGCTAAAGTAGGTATGTGCACAGCATCAACACCTCAGCTGATAAAGGTAGGCTTGGGCCTGTTTAGCCATTAGGATGATACCAGTCTTTGTCAGAAACTATAGGATAACTCAGTTCTGCATCATGGGAAAGAGATTTAATTCTTCATACTCCCAGGGTGCTGTCATAAACAAAGGACACTATGTCATTAACTTCTGCTGTGTTTAAGTATACTGAGTATTTTAATAGTCAGCTTTGCTAGCTGCAGGAGTGTGTGCCTAGGGGAGAGTATGGCTAGGCACCAGAATGAACCATTTAGCTGGTAAAAAGTTAGAATTCCCTGAAAACTGGAGCCAGACTCCTTATCTGATAGGAAATTCGAAAGCTATGGAATATCCTTTCATTTCCAAATCGGAAAGAGAAGTGGTCAAATCTGAAATTCAGTATGAGTAAAGCTATCACATTGGCTTTTTTGTTTCAGATTTAATGTCTAGACTATATTTTATGTGATGTAAAAGTGTTTATAAGCAATAATTTCAAATTATACTTTGAAATATTTTAAAGAATTTTCCATTTTTCTTCTTCTTAGCAAGATTTAGACTTTGTCAGCGAGTTGTCCCAAGATGACCTGGCTTAAAAAGCCACAATGTTTCCCAAGCACTGAAATGCTCCACTAATTTTGTGACTAAGTGTAATTATATTTTTATTTCATGTGATCTGCATTTTGTTAATTTTGAACTTCTATGTTTCTTATTCAGAGGAAATCTTCAGCATTAACTGTCTATTTTAGTGGGGATTTTTATCTAGATGTCATAGAAAGGAAGTAAACGTAAAAGGTACTTCAGATGTAAAATAAACATTCATTTAATTTCTACAGCAGGAACACATTTATATTTCATGGTTTCTAAATTCATAGTACGGTAATATCTAGATCTGGATGGCTGCTTTCAGAGGGCTTTGATAAACAGCATTGTCCCTTGCAGTTAGATAGCAGTATTAAGAACAGCCCATTCAGCAACAAATCAAAAGATTTATATTAAAGAGGAAAGTCATATTAATCTTTCCTCAGTTGCATCAATGCATGAAACTTATTTGAAATAGAAGGGAGAAACAGTAGCCTAAGAAAGAGGGTGATTATACTTCAGCCTAGGGAAGTGATGATAACACGGTGATAGAAAGGGAACTGTCTGTGACTTGGAACTATTTTTTGCTTCTGTATTGAAACAGAAAACTCAGTATCTGCAATAACTGACTAAAAGGATGAGCTTGTCTGATATTACATGTGTATACTGCTTCATGGAATAGACAGAATACGTGGGAGAAGGTGCATTGCAGTGTGTAAAAAGTCTTTGTCAGAAATAGAGTGCTTTTGATCTTAGTATTTTATCTTGTGTGAATTTTTGTGTAGTGTGGATTTCATGTATTATATATGGCATGGAACAGTGTGTTTAACTGATAGTGAAGGAAAAGCAGATCTCTAATGCAATGTGATAAATGATGTGGAGAGGTGGATATACAGCTATTTGTGGATTTTGTGTTTTTTTTTAAGGTATGCCTGAGTGCAGAAGAGCAAATAAAAAATTGTAACTGGTAGCTAGATTTTTGTTATTTTAACTCACTCTTTAATAGTGGCAGATACAGATAGCAGGTTTATGATTGTTTTTCTTAGATGCTCTCAAATTCAGTTAACATAAAATATTTTCATGGCCTCTTTCGACCGGGACTTGTGAGCTTTGGGTTAAACTTCCGCTTCTGCTGCAGCCAGGCAATAGGATTCTGAGGCATGACACAATTTCTTAATATTCCATTTGTAAAACAGATAAAACAACTGAGAGCAGTAGCTGATCAGCCATAAGCGTTTCTGCCATGCATCCACATATGGATCAGATGACCTCTTGAGGTCTTTTGCAGGCTTATTTTCTGATTCTTTTTTCCCCTGCCTCTTCCATTTAAAACTCAGTGCATCTGATCAGTCATATCAATCTCTGTCTCTTATCCCATATATGCTCAGTTTCAACACAGTGACATCCAGTGCCAGCAAGGGGCTCCCAGCATTATTGCAGTACAAATAATAAGAAAAAAAATACAGCCTTGATGAGAGTTATTACTACTCAAAAGCCATACAGTAGGTTTGTACAAACTATTTTTTATCTCCCAGGAAGAAGTTTTCACTAGGACAAGGGAGAGCATTATGGCTTGATGAATAAACAACTGTAGAGACTTTTCAGGTAAAAAGCTCCAGGGATTGCAAAAGGCTTTCCACAAATCATTTAATTTCTTTTGTTAAGCTGCTCTAAAGGACATTGTGTTCCTTGCCATTTTACCTCCAAAAATATAGTTCTCCATCTATGTAGAAATTTGTTTTCCAACATGGTGAGGTATGGTGGAGTTTTAGTGCTGTTATGAGTCTCTTGTAGGAAACGTGGGAACTGTTCTGATATATGGCAGATGTAGTGCAACTATTATGATGAAAACCGTCCAAGGAGCTCATATTTCTTCTTTCTCTTCTACTGTGTTCGGAAAACCCTTCAGTCTGTATCATCAGTCTGGAGTTACAGAGCTCCAAAGCTGGATGTCAGAAAATGTCACTGGTTCCAGCTCATCCCTCATGCAACTCCATGGATTTGGATGAGATTATACCATGAGTAAGCTGAGCCCAATGATCTTCACTGAGCCTGCTTGACTTCATGAAATCCAGCATGAGGATTTGTAATGCTAAACTGTCAGTAGAGGCCAAAGAATTGTGCAAGTGAAGTGGAGGAGTTAGGAAATGGGGAGGAAGGGGGAAGAGGAAGAGGAAGTAAGAGGGGAAGAGAAAGCTGATTTCAGATGACTATCAGCTCTGCTTTTGTCCTTGTCCTTTATCTTTACCCTGCTTTTATTTGGTTTTCTTTTTGCCCTTCTTTTATTTATCTTCATTTTATTTTCATGGTTCAGTTATTTTAGCTGGCCTTTTTTCTGTGGTGCTTGTTCAGTTTTTTAGCACCATCAATTCAATAGCTTTTAACAGCTACACATATTAACCAAGTTACAGGGACCCCCTGGGGGAAGCAAATCAGCCTTTTAGCAGCGCTTGGGAAATCTTTACTCTGATTCCATGGAGCTCTGCATATGCTTAGTAACAAAAAGGAGTTATGAAAAAGTGGACTTCCATAGGTCTAATGCAGAGCAAGTGGAGATCTTGGGCTGTGGATATTCTTAAGAGGAATAAACTTTCTCCATGAAATGAGAAAACCTGGACTAGATGCAGAGTTTACTGATGTTTGCAAGTATTGTGCTGCTGTGGTTGTTATTTCCCTGTTATCTACATTACTGCAGTGCCCAGGAATCACTGTCATGGACTATGACTTGTACTCGATAAACATGCTGGCCATAAAGCAGAGCTCCCTATTTTGGGGTAGACTCTCCTCATTGAAGATCATCTTTCTGAGGTGAGCAGCAGGAAAAAAAAAAAAAGTAGATTTGCAGTTCTTCTCTGAGTTTCTTTTATCATCAGGTCTTGGTAACATTTTCAGGAGCAGATAGGAAAAGCCAAATTAGAAAGAAATTTGAGCTTTCCAGTCTGCACAGATACTGGATTTAAGCCCCTGTCTGACTCAGAGTTATGATTTTGTAGGAATTTTAGAGGAAATACTTTTTTTTTAAAGATCGCTTTACTACTTGGTATCATAATTTGTAAGAGAAATCTTTTGCAAGATCAAATGAGCACTTTTTACTTCTTCAGTGATGACTTTCAGGGATACAGGATAAAAAGTGAAGGCTTTTTTTGTGTTCTGTTTTGCTTTTTGTAACTTTGCAAAGATTGTGGCTGTAGTAAAACCTCTGCTCTGAGTAAGAGTTAGAGGCAAGCAGGGTGATCTGTGTAAGACTTTCTTTCTCCTGTGAAGTCCAGAGGTTAAACATATCGGAGGAAATAATATTTAATACTATGCAAGGAGGTTTGATACACAGTTCCCACTGCAGAGAAGTCTCCATGTAGTGTTTGAGAACTTGTTTCCTCCAGGACGAAGCAGTTTCTGAATATGCTCCTAACAAAACAAATGATTTTGTTGGTGACTGTAGATAGCAAATGATGAATATATCATCTTTGCCAGTTCAGGCATCACCTTTTCTATAAGAAGGTTGAGGAATACTGAAATTAAAATAAAAAATCTTGCTAGCATTACTGTATTGATTGAAGACACAAAATACTCTGATTTAGCTGATACTCGGATTCATCCTGTGTTTAGTCTATATTCTCTCTGGCTATATATATGCATAAATGCATTCTTGTTAAAATTAAAACCAAGTTATTTATCTGTCAAACTGCTTCTATGAAACTCATTCTCTGTCAAGAGCTTAGTTGAGCAACATGTAGTCCAAAGTAGCCAATTTACAAAAGACAGATAATTTAGTAAGCAAAGTTGTCATGACAACTTTAACTCCATCTCCGCCTGTTCTATCCACACATTATGAATGAAGGATTGGAGGGGTTGTCAAGGGAACTTAAGCTGAGTATCCTGATTTCTGGGATTCAGTGTTTAGTCTAAGCACTGGTTTTGTTTGTTTTTAATTACTGCTTCTTATCCAGAATTGTAGTTAGTCCTGTATTTAGACTTTTCGATTATTTTGGGATCTTATAGATGAATAAAATGCATAATATGCAAGAAGAAAAAAAAATACTCAAAGACTTCTGTGGAAAATTGAATAGAACTCCAGTTCAAGCATTGTACTTTAACATAAAAAAGGAAAAAAGGATCTTTGATACCGTGTTTCTGAATAAAATGTCCTTGGTTTTGGTTTCTTAGCAATTTTAACCTGGGTTAGCAGTACAGAGCTAAATGGCACTATTTCTGATTCACAGCAGCATAAGTAAAACAAATCTAGATAAACCTGTTTTTTGAGATATGTAACAGACTTTCCTTGCTTTTTCCCTTGTGTAATCAAAGTTAAATAAACACAAAGATGTTTCACTCTCATCAATCACTAAAGGACTAATGGAGACCCAGAGTCCAACCAGGAACCATCTTCCTTAGTTCTCAGTTTTTGGTACAGCTAATGCCGGAAGAAGAAGAGATGCTGAATGTCTGACTTGTTTTATCAGAGCAGAAACCGCCCCATAATAATTTAAAATAACATCTTAAGTGAGAAAGTATTGGATGGATGGCTGTTTCTTTCCTGTACTGGCAGCAGTTAAGCACGTTCACTAACACTGTTTTGGTTAAAGCTAGTGCTGCCTGTCACCCTGCTCTCCATGCATCCAGCTGACTTGTGAGTGTCCTTTCCTGTCTATCCCTGACCGGGTACTTTCCGCAGAGCCTGCCTGGCATGTTGCATCACTGCTGGTAGTATGTGGGAAATTTGGTATAATGTCCAAATGAATGATGTTATGTGTTGGAATTAAATTGATGAACTCTTTCATTTCAGTACAGTGCTCAGGACTCCAGTGCGTAGGAGAGAAATTGCCGTAGTCTGCACTGATTCAGCTGGACCTGAGCTTCAAACTTTGGACCAGATGTTGGTACTAGCTGATGTAAGTGATATGGAGAAAAGTTGCTGGACTGCGAGAGTTTGAGCATGAATTGCAAACTGAAGACATACCAATGAATGGTTTCAGCAATAACTTTTGGCTACAAAAACCTGTGGCCCATCTGTGCTAGGAAAATGGTCAGCTGCTGACTGCTGTCATTAACAAGAGTGCAGCAATGGCAGGAAACTCTCCCAGGACAAGATTAAAGTGCAGGCATTAGGAAGAAGCTTTCCCTGCTGTTGCCCTGAATCACCTTTTCTGCAGATAAGGGGCTTCACTCTGCTGCGGTGCCTTGCCAAGGGTGCATTTACCATATTGTGGAAAAGAACAGTGCTAAAGGGTAAAGCAGATGAAAGCGTGCACAAAATTATTTAACAACCTAGGAGAAAGTATCACAAAGCAGAAGCAGGGCTGCATTTTGAAATGACCCTGTGGGGAAGACTGGTCAAAGCCAGACTCCTGGGGAGATTCAAAAAGCTGCTGCCTACGTCTGCAGGGATAAATGGTTGTGACAAAGTAAACAACTGTTTCAGGAGAAGCGGAAGAAGCACAGTCTGGAGAATACAAGCAGAGGCAGGAGTTGTCAGCTGGGTGGGGGGAGCTGATCGATGATTAACTGAGGCATATAAACACTTTGGGCAAACTTCTGTACCTGCTTCTGGTCTGTGGATGTTCCCATCCCTGTGACAAATCTCTGCCATACATCCTGTGCAGATCCTATTGACTTTGTGGAAGATGAGTTTGGAATAATGCAAGTCAGATCTTAAAACGCACCTGATCCACAGTGCAGCTAATGCACTTATTATCTGGATCAGGAAAGGTCTATGCAGTGTTGCTGGCTGTGTATTATTGTTGGGAGATGTGTAAATTAACTTAAAATGGTCGCAAAGCTAGTCAATTTAATAACTAAAGGAGAGGAGAAAGACCTGTTATGATGAACTTTACTGTCTTAAGCACAGAAGGTCTGCCAGCACCTTGAGAAAAAATTTGAATCGTACTTAAAATAATTAAACAGCTTGTCCAAGTATGGGGAGGAGTGGGAGCAAAGCCAAGAAAGCTTCACTGGCTAATTTTGAAGCATATGGCACAATTAATATTGGACTGAAACTGCAAAATTAGAGCTGGATATTGGGAGTTTTGAATAGTGTGCACTGGTTTAAGATGAACAGCACTTGAATACCACGGCGACAGGTACATAGATGGATATAATAATGCATACGTTCCACAGATGTAAAAGTGTTGAAGTCTGCTGATGCATAGAGGAAATAAGTGAAATTCAGCTATTACTTTTATTGGCTGTGAACACTAGAGAGGCTTCATTACCTAGCAAGAGCTGGCATGGAAACTTCTTATATTCTTAGTGGCTGTGAGCACTTTCCATATGATTGGGACATGTAATGTCAAAGCAGCAGATCTATTTTGGACTCTTGACTCAAGAACTGTGGCCTCCAGGTCATAAGTTTTATAATTTCATAGTTCACTTGGAAAATCCTATTCCTCTCTTCCCCAGCAAAGTTTGCCAGGAGTTCAAGTGGGCCATTTACCCTCTTTGGAAAAAGGGATGTTGATTCATTAGTTTTTCTTGGAATGCATGAGTAGTGTTGTTCATATTGGGATCCCAGGCAGAATTCCAATGGCACATGCAAAAGAATTCTGTTCCCTTGGTCTTTATGGACCTATCCTTTCAAGACCAGCATTTCTGATGTCTGCACACTCATTTTTTATGTCACACAGCATCTCTTATCTCCTCCTTCTGCAAATTGTTACCTGTGACTGGCCTTGCTAACTTCAGGGAAAGCAGTTTCATCTGTATGACTATGTGTGCTTCAATGAAAATCTGAGAGAGGGGAACCTTCATTTGTTCTCCTTTATATGTACCAACTGTAAAGGTTAAATCTCTTGCTTTAACTAAAGAATCAAATGTAACTTAATATTTTACATTAAATCCGAAGAACACAGAATTGGGTGGATGTGTGGGAAAATGCCTTGTTTGAGTTTAATATGTGTTATGGACAAATTCTCCCTCTCTTGTAGTGTCTTGTTTATGGCCAGAGAAAGCACAGGAATTGCAGGTAATATGGTCCCTCTGTACAGGGTTCATGAACTTGCACAGGTGATCTGTGAAGTCAAGTCGGAGGGGCAAGAAATGACTGTTCTGTATAATCTAACTATTTTGCTTTGATGATATCTTTTGCAGCTAAAACACTGTTTTAGCATCATGTGCATCATGTGCTGTTTTTATTTTCCGGATGATCAGGCACACCTTTACCCAGTAGAAGCTTGGAGATGTAGCTTTTTAAAAGCAGTTTGATGTTTTTATTTGCTAGACCTACTGTTTCCCTGGTTTACAATAGTGGCACAGGTACATGCTATGGTACTTGCTCTAGGATGGGCATATAGAAAAGTATTTATGTGTTTTATTTTCATATTGGAAACAGAAAGTCTGGGAATATTTTTTTCTGGTTCTAGCTATCTATAAAGTGTATCTTGAGATCCCTCACAGAGCTTCCTCCTTGTTAAAGTAGGGGAGTGAACATACCTCTGAAGTGCTTAACTCTGTCTAATGTTAGACACAACTGGAGTGGAGAAGTGGAGGTGGAGAAGAAAGGAGTAAGCAAGGGTATTTTTCAGTCATGGTGAAATGCTTTCCTCTCTGAGCAAGACAAAAAAGCAACTTGTGAATTCCTCCCAAGACTCCTTCCTAATGTGGCACAGCTAAATGTTACCCTCTATTGAGAGCTGTGTCTGAGTGTCACTGTCAAGCCCTAAGGAAACAAATTCAGAAAAAAACAAGGAGTATTAGCCTTCATGCCTCCAGATTGTAATGTTAATTGCCTGATTTAAGGCAACATAAGTTAAGAATTCCATCTAGAGACAGTTCTGCTGTCCTCAGTCTGTGTCTTAGATTCCTGTTCTGTTCCTGGAATAAAGTATCATCTATAACTTTGAAATTTTTGGATTTGTCAGTTTGTGGTAGATCAAACAAAGTAAGATTTAAATGTAGGATTTTTAATATATGTGTCTTCTTATGCCTTATTAATGCAATCAGTCAACTTAGGAAAAATATGTCAGAGATAACGAACTTGCAGAGTGCATTCTTTCTTCCTCTCCTCCTTCAGAAAATATAGGTTATACTTATGAAGATTAACTGCTTTCTTTGGAAACTGGAGTGATCTATTTTTATGTAGGTGAGGTAAAACATGGACAGCAACTGTTTATGCCTTTTATG
Organism: Cephalopterus ornatus; assembly: GCA_013396775.1. NCBI lineage: Eukaryota > Metazoa > Chordata > Aves > Passeriformes > Cotingidae > Cephalopterus > Cephalopterus ornatus. The sequence goes on from VZRE01007121.1 coordinate 66,708, forward strand.
TCCTTCAGGGCCTAATTCTGTCAGGTTCAGAGCAATATTGCCCCACGAAGCCTGAGCCTGGTGCAGGCAGAGCCCAGAATGTCAGGGAGCAAAGCCAGGTAGGGGTGTGGGTCCAGAAAGGAGCTTTGGCTGGTCTGTAGGTTCATGGCACATTATGTGGTGGGCCCACATCCTTCCCAAACCTGTTCTTGCCCTCCACACAGGTGGGGAGGGTTGCAAGGACAGCTAACGGATCACATAAGCAGCACAAAGTCACTCACACTTCGGGTGATCTCCAGCAAGGAGGAGAGGAAACACACCTTCGACTCTACACTGTCTCTCTTTTCTCTTGCTGCTGTTTTGTCAGGTGAGCCAGAGCAGCTTTATGGTAAATAATAAATAACCAAACGATTTCCTTTTTATTCTATTGGATGTTTTTAACTTTTGCACAGAAGATAATTGAGACTTGATTGTGAATCTTCATAACTGAGTGTGCTGAGGACTTTCAGGATGTACCCCACATTAAAATATTTCCTCTCTCTGGTTGCATTGCTGCATGACATGGTTCTTACTAACACAGGGTTGATGTGGTAGATGGGCTGACAGGTAAGAGGAGTAAATGCAAATGCTGCTTCAGTTTGTCTGGTTGCTTCTACAACTAGTCCTTGCTGGAGTGGTATTTTCAATGTGTTCTAACCCAGACCTATATTATAGGTGTAGAAGAAATGAGGACCTTATTTACTGCTTTTGACATGTAGTAGTTTAAAACACATGCATCCTAAAACTATTTATTAATTGGATTTTATATGCTGAATATCTAAGCCTTGTTTGCAGCAGGAGATGTGAGGATTTGCAATTTGCAAAATTTGTGAGTGGTGATAGTCTTTTAAATACTGTTAAAAACTAGCCTGGCTTATTTCTCAGCTGTGAGAGAGATCTTTAGGCAAATGTCCTGATACATTTGCCATGTGAACAGTTTGCAGGTCAGTGACTGTACATTCAAAAGTATTTTACTCAGTGATAAAATCTTCTTCATGGTTTCGTTACCATAAACATGTAGTGTCAAAAGTAGTTCAGAGCTTTGCACATCACGTGTTGGCTTTATATTAATTCTTAGTTACAGTTCTCCTGGGGTTACCCACAATGACTCAAGGTCTTGCACTAATTGAACAGGAGGAAAACATAAAATTAATGGACTGTAGAGGTCAGTATGTGGCTTATGAGTCATATAATAACTTATTGTAAATAGAAGTGAGTGGCTGTACAAGGCTACCATATGTGTAGTCAGATGGCAGCCTATAAAGGTCTGGCACGTGGGATCTGCTGTCTCTTTTCAACTAGAAAAAACCCCACACCTTAAGAGTGCTTTGGACATTCATGATGTACTTAATTTCTCCTGCTTTGCTTCTATGACAAATTGCACCTTTTGTGATTTTTTGCCTTTGTGTTTCTGGTCTTGCTTAAGAAAATATTTGACTAAAGGTTCTTCTAAAACAGCGCTGTGTTCCCAGTAGTGAATTCTTAAATTAGAAGAAACTGAGCAATAGTGATGTATTTTTTTCTCAGTTATCTGCTCTGACTTCCAATTCAAGTTTACTAGATGCTGTTGAAGTGTTATGTGTCTGGCAATGCTTGAATTAATCTGGGTTGCCAGGGTCTGACCTCTGCAGCATACAAGAGTCCTTGCAGCCCTTGGGTCCCATCATCACCGGCTTGCTGCAGGATGGATGAGGCTTGCTGTGAGTACAGTGTAGAGTGGTTCTGTGTATTAGCAGAAACCACTGTGATTTCCAAATGTTGATGAAGCAGAGAAATACACACAGGGGAGAAAGAGACATTATAAAATGTCCCAGCTGTGGAAAATGCACCTTTTTTTAATTTTATTTTTTTTCAGACTGCAGTGATTGAGTTATAAGACTAAGAAATCTCTAGAAAATTGGATTCGAACATTAAAAGATGCTTTAGTTGTTTTTTTTGGTGATTTTTTTTTTTTTTTTACTGTTCTGTCATTTCCCAACAAGAGCTTCTCTTGAAAACAGAAAAAAATTAATTTCAAATCTTAATAGAAAAACTGGCAGGGATATCAGATTGGTAGAAGCAAAATCTGGACCTGGTACCTTTCCTACTGCAATAATTTACTAATGCCAACTGTGGCAGTGACTATTTGTCCAGTGGAATAAAACCAGTCATTAGACACTAATGCCTTCTAATCACTAATGAACACTTCAAGATTTGAACCAATGATTTACAGGTTAATGATCTCAAATCCTATTACCAATGTGCATGAGACTAATTGACAATTGTGAAGCAGGGGGGACTGAACTACTTAGTAATACCCATTAAAACAGTAAGAAGCATTTTTCTTATAAATTACTTACCTTTGAAATGTGCTAAGGTGATTGTACAAAATTCATATCATAATTATACCCTTGCTTTCCTGAGTACCAGGAGAGTTATTGTTTTCCAAGCACCCAAAAGTATGATCTGAGGTCAATAAATGAACAGAATCATGATCAACTAAGCCACACTTAGTCTAAGTCCCTAACCATAAGTTTTGAACGTGCCTTTTGAACATCCATTGTGCCTGTGCAACCCATAATTCCAGTGTGACTCGTCTTCCTATGAAATTCCATCTGTTGGTATAAAATTTGGGCTCACGTCTCTGATTTAACCCCTATTCAGCAATGTGAGCCAAGGCTGAATGAAAATTGTTCCTTTGAGGTGATGGATGGAGCAATATATCGCAAACTCATTGCACTGTACCTGTATGGCTTTGCTTGTTCTTACAATGAATGGTTTCCATATCCTGACTTTCTAGTTCCTGTACCTGAAAGCTATGAAAGATGGCATTTGTGTGAGAATGGGCTCTTGCCTTACATGTTAAGGTGAGACCCTTACTGCCACTAGTACATTCTGAGGAGTACAAATTTTTAAATCAAATCTACAGAGTGTGAATGAGACCGTGCATATGTAAAAGCATTGGAATTAATGGCAAATTAGTATTTAAAGTAGTGGTGTATACATTGTAAGCCAAAAGACTGAGAAAAACAAGATAAAATAGATGAATGCTGTAAATAAAAACAAAGGCAGGTGTTGGAAGCAGTTATGGTTGCTCTGTAACCACAGACCTCATCACAGATATGGAGCTATGGTGGTAAAAGACAATTCACACTGGACACGAGCCGTCTTTGGCAAGAGAGGCTACTACAGCTCCAAGGTTCATGCATTTCATCACTGCTCATGATGAATCCAGAACACTGGATAAGGACTGTTTAGCTGGTGTCCTTCACCCTCTGTGTCACCATAAGTCATCCTGGACAAGGAACTTGGACACAGACAATCTCAGTCCTTATAACTATATAGGAAGAACGAGAGAATTTTGAGATAATGAATGGGGGTGAGGAAAATCTACTTTTTCAAAAATAAAAGTCTACTTCCTCATGCGTATGGCTTTGCCTGGAGTTTTGCTGCTTTGACTGCTATAGAGGAACCCTCCTGAAGTATCTTAGCCTTTTACAGTCTTTGCTATAGTTGACTTTACAAACCCCATGTTGTTATTGCAGTCCTAGAAGCACCTGGTCTTTTGCTGGGCTTTATAAAGGGAATCTGCAGCAGAGCCAACAATTCTGGCACAGCCCTAGCCAGCGGGTTTTCCTCTTCTGAAATGCAGTGAAATATTTTGGCATTGGATGAAGGTGGGATAATAAATGGTGAGATTATTAACTACTATAAGGAAGGTTATGTGGTGAAGTTAACTAATTTCAAACCCAAGCTAATCCTGTATCGCTGCCAGTTGTGGAATGGCCTTGTCAAGGTGTTTTACTGGCTTAATTCTTGCCTCATGACACACTGCTTTGAACAAGTTTTGGACACTTTGTATAGACAAGAAATAAATTAAAGCTTTAGAGATAAAGCATATATACAGGGTTTTTTTATTTTTTTTCTTTATTTTGTACAAACGCAGACCTAACATCATGAAAGGGACTGCTAAATTATGGTACTGAAGTTTTATGAAATGTAATTATAGGTCCAAAGATATTTTCTGTGGAAGGAAAAAAGCTTATTGTACACTATTACAGTGTTTTATGTCCGGAGATGACTGACACAATGCATTATGGGACTAGAATAAGCATAATTGTCCAGGAAAAAATAATTGAAAATAGTCCGTTAGATGTCAAAATAAAGCTATGCATCATTTGAGACTGTCAGCAGTTATTACATGTCTTTGGTTGTAAAGACAAGCTTCCTTGGGAGCTCATAATTTATGCTTCAAACAAAAATAGCATTGTTTACGGCTTGTGTTTCAGCACAACCATGTGGGTACTGCTGGACAACTTGAGTTTCAAGTGGCCACACATTTTGCCATTACCCTGCTGGAGTAAGTGGACTCTGTGAACCATGGGGAGTCAGGACACCCGCCGAGTCCCCTGGTCCGCTGCTGCTGCGTTGTCCCCAGTGCCTTGTCAGCGTGGGAGCATGGGAAAGACATGCTGGTGCCCATGGAGGCATGGCCACATTTGTATTGGCTGCAGCTCCAGCAGAGCTGGTGTGCACAGCCTCCTTTCCCTGCAAGGTTCATGTGTGTCTGCTCTGCAGGACGGGAAAAATACTCTTCAAACACGAGAAATAACAGCTGTGGGCTTACTCACACCTTGGGACGGAGGGCCAAGGTTGTGCCTTCAGCAAACATTTTTTATTAATGTTGCCTCTTAACTAAAATGAAATCCATAAATGTGTAACTATCTTGATTTTTTTGAAAGCTGAGAGTCTGAATGAGTATATTCATGGGGTTTTTTTGCATATGGGTTGTGTTAATTACTTCAGTCAGCTTGTTGTGAAGTAGCAAAGTTTATTTTGTTTGTGAATAATAATAGCAATGTACCACACAGGAACATCTTGAGAGTTAATTAACATTGGGGAACCAATTTGATAATTCCTTAGATAAAAGCTCTGTACAAGCTGATTAGTCTTGCTGTTCTGGAGAGGCTGCAGTACCTTTGTTCACATGCAGAAGTAACTTCACAAGAAAGCCCAGTAGAGCTCATTGAACTTCCTTCAGCAGCAGAGACGTACACTAAACATGAGCCAGCCCTCCCTTCTCCCATGTTACCAGTGATTTATACATACTTAGCACCATGGCAGTGAAGAAAAGTCATACTTGTTTTGTTTGCGTGTGACCATATAGTTAAAACATAAAATAGTATAAAGTTTATTGAAACTATAATCCATATCTGCATATGAATGCTGCTGTGAAAAGTGTGTTTCACTTTAAAGCACAAACCACATATAGACTATGTAAGAAGAGTATTGCTTGGCTGTATGATAGATAGTTTTGCATCCAGAGTAATAATTATTCTCTCAGTGAGGATCATGGCTAGGCAGGCTGGAGAAGAAGGAGGTGGAGGCTGGCAATGGAAGAAGGCATAGTTTCCTGGAAATGATTTTTAAAAACTGCTTCATCATCTTCTGGTGATTTTGATGGCTCTTTCTGCCGAGTGAGGTAGAATCACACACCTTTCTGTACATGTGTGTTTACTTATATCAATAGAAACATGAGATGCAGTCTGTAAAATCTGTGCTTTACATCATAGTTATACAATAAAAGAAAAAGGAGGCATGTCCTTATGTGCTTAACTGAAAGTTCAGGAAGTGATAATGGGAGTTTTGAGACCATCTGGATGAAGGGAATAATAATGGGTGCACAAACTCTAGAAATGATTGAATCAAGTCTGGAAGCATGTGAAGTGTGTTTAACAAAATGAGGAACGCTCCAAGAGCAATTGTGTTGTAATGGTGAGAGCCAGAGAATGAAAGTACTCTGAAAAGACGCAGCCTGGCTGGGCACACACTACCCACCTATGGGTTTGGAAATCTTCTGGAACAAGTTTTCATGCATTTGTTTTGACTGAAGTGGGCAGAATTATCAATACAGCAGGAATTAAAATCAGAAGGGATCTGGGGAAAGCTATCTCAAAAACATAATTCCTAATCCTAAGGGAAAGAAGATAAAGAATCAGCTCACCAATTAACTTTGCCAATGGGGAGAAAAGAGGACATGTAACAAGGAACTTGTGACTGCATCTAAGAGTCAAAGAAAGATACAAAAATTTGCACCAAATATTTGATGATAAATATTTCAATTATTATGGTAAAAATACGAAAACAACATGAAATGCAGTGCAGATATTAAGGAATATAAGGAAAAAAATCTATACATCTATTAGAACAACGATCTGACAGGGACTTCAAGCATTTTGAAAGAAGGACTTAAAACTGGAATGAATCTGGTTAAAACAATATATAGATGGTTTAAAATCACAAAAATGAAGTTTAATAAAGACAATCTGAAGACTGTGTTTTAGAAAATAAAAATACAGTGCAGCATGGAGGAATGTAGTAACTCCACAGTGCTGTGCAAAAAGATCTGCTGGTGGTGCCAGATGATAGACTGAAGATGGGTCAATAATGCAATGTTGGCTCAGAAAGTACTTATGTCTCTCCTGAATGCATTGACAGCCATGTCCTAGCTGAAACATGATGTTAACTAATTTATTTTACCTCACGTTTACAAAATCTGTGTTGGAGTACTGTTTGGATGTCACATTTTAAGAAAATGCAGAATAACTTAAAAGGGGCTCAACAGGGAGAAATGTGACCTATGAGAAAAGGCTGGAGGAATCATCTTGTCTGGGAAAGAGAAGGAAAAGTGAACAGGACTGGAGTTTGCAACCATATTGAAGGCTTAAGGAGGCTGGTGATCAATGGTTCTCCATGTTCATGGAAAGAAGGATGAGAAGTAATCAGCTTAATTTGTAGTAAGGGAGATTTAGGTTAGATATTAGAAGTAACTTTCTAACAATTAAGATACTTAAGCACTGGAACAGATTGCCTCGAGGAGTCTGTGTGGTTCCAGGCACTGTCAGTTTTAAGAAAGATCTAGTCTATCAGAGATGGTCTAAGGCTGGCTGAGCTTGTCTGAAAGCTGGAAGAGCTGATGACCCCTTAAAATTCACCCCTTTTCCATAGTACTGTCATATATATTATATAGTTAATGTAATATATAGTGAGTAAACTCTTTCATAAAACTTGATGGTTTTGCATGTTATTAGTCACCATTTTCAGAAGACAATGTGAAAACCTTACAGTTGGGGCCTTCACAGAATGGGCAAAGACTCATGTAGTAGTCCTGAGAGTTTCAGGGATTTAGGAGGTTCCTCAGAAGTCTGAATCTGAACAGCTCACTGCATAGTTCTGTTTCACCAAGTTAGGTCCCTTCATGTTGCCTTCGCAGAAATTAAAATATAATGAAACACTGATCCTTCTTCCATGTGACTTTTGGCCTCTATTACTGCTCCTTACTGCAGTGCTGTGCTTCACAGTAGAAGTGACTTGAAAGTGTCATGCGTCATTGCTGGGTAACATCTTTTATTTTCCTTAAAGTAATTGCATACTGTCCATGAAGCAAGGTAAAGATAGCCAAAATAAATAAATTTAAAAAAAATTCTGCAGTCTTAATTGAGGGCTTGATTCTGAAACCTACTGTTTGGAAGCCAATTGTAGAGTCAAGATTTTTTTTTTTTCAGATGCACAGAAAGGAAAAGAGTGTGTAATTTAAATAGTTTCTTCCTAGATTAAATGGCATAAGGAATCTGAAAGGATGAAAAAAATCTGATTATATCTCCAACACAGTAAATACTTAATCAATGATTATTCAGCTGTATTTAGATTAAAAGTATCTCTATTTAGATTAAAAGTAGTTTTCTTTATAGTAGTTTTAAGAAGGTTTGTCACAGAATCACAGAGTAGCGGAATGATATGGTCTGGGAGGTACCAACTCTAGTCCAGGATCTAGCAGGTCCAGGATCTTGTCTAGTCAGGTTGTAAATATCACCAAACACAGAGATTCTACAACCTCTCCGTGCAGCCTGCAGTGATAATAGACCAACTTCATGATTGAAATGTTTTTTCTGATGTCTAATTGGAATTCCCTATGTTTCAGCTCATGACTGTTAACCCCTAACCCTTTTGCTATCAGCCTCAGCCTCTAACAAGTGTTGGCCTCTGGCTTCTCCACATCCTCCTATTAGGTATTTCTTTTCTTAAAGGCAACAACACACCTCTGAGCCTTCTCTCCTCCAGGCAGAATGAATCCAATTCCCTTACAGGGCAAGAGCTCCATCCCTTCACTGGACTTCTGCCAGTGTATTATTTCTCCTACAAATCCAGTTATAATACTCCAGATATTATCTCATGAGTGCTGAATAGAGGGGAAGGATCACCCTTTTCAATCTGCCCAGGAGACTGTTGACCTTTTTTGTTGCAATGACCCATTGGTGACTCATATTGTCCACCAGAATCCCCAAGTACTTTTCTGCAAAACTACTTTCCAGTAACCTGCACTGTTATGTAGGATTTTTATGCTATTTTAAAGGCAGCTGCTAGATTTGAAATGCTATGTAAAGGAGTTCTGAGGCTGTGTTTACACTAGTAAAAATAAAATTAACCTTGCCAGAGGCCTAAATGTTGAAAACTTGTGCACACTGTTAAATTATTAGTATAACCACTGGCAAGGTTCTGGCCTTGTCTATTAGCATGATAACACTTAGACATGGTCTAGTGGTGTTTGTCATAGATCAGTATCCATTCCCAGTGCCCAGCTTGTATCAGAGATTACAGAATTTAGTTGCATGCGCCTGATCGATACCTCACCCAGTGGCCTCAGTAGACACAGTGCTCCTTGGTTCATACAGTTTATTATTTTAAATACAGCCTGAGAGTCCATTCTAGTTTTGGGAGAAGGCTCCTTCACCTGCAGGCGGATGAACTATGTGCTAATGAGATTAGTGCACAGTCTGGTAGGGCTTTGGGCTCCCTGTTTGAATATTTATATGACTTCTATTTTGATAGCTATAGCTGAATGTTAATGGTCACTTTGTAATTGAACACTGCTAAATGCATAATATTGGGAACATATCTAAAGACAAAATTAATGTCTTCATGGCATTCTGAGGTTTAATTGTGCGAAAAGGTGTGTGCATAGTGTCCAAGTGAGTAAATATGAGTCACTAGGGATTGCAGGCTGTCATACTTAGTAAATACTGAGTAAAAATGGAAGCAAAGCTCAAAGAAAGAGTTCAGAAATGGTTAACTCTGTTTAGGAGTGTTTAGGATCATTCCAACCATGGTTTTTGTGCAGTCTAGATAAACTGAGTTGAAGATAGGCAGGGAGCAGAAGTTGTTGCCTTTGTTGCCCTTCATCTGCCGGGGCTGAGGAGCTGAAGTAAGGGGAAACAAGAGTGTGCTTTTCCTGCCTCCATGCCACACAGAGAAGTCATCTTTCTGCATGGGGTTGGTGGGTCATTGGACAGCTGGGCTACTGCAATTTAGCCATTTTGGTCCTTGTAGGCAGGTGCTGGATACAGTGATCCTGACTTCACTCAGTGTGGTAGGTGTAACATGGAACACATCTGGCATTGTTGGTGGCTTCTTTTTCATCCCTGTTAATCTGAGTGACTGGAAAGGAAATACAGATGTTCTTATCTGGAGTCTATTTCCCTGCTGAGGCGTCCACATGAAAGAATCAGAATACTTTATGTAAGGCTTTTAATTTTGCCTCATAAGCCTTCCTGCAAGTTATTTATTTTTAGAAATATTAGGGACAGACATTATGGAATATGGATGTTCAGTAATTACTGAGTGAAGAATAGAAATAATTAATCCTCTGGCTCCCTTTCTGGCTTTCATCCAGGCAGTAGAGTGGTCCTTGTAAGAGACAGGCAATAGGAAGTCACTGTGGTCTCTCACAGTGTTTTAGGATTAGTCCCTCTGCATTAAGCAGGTATTTCCATACGGTCCACTCACAGTGCCCCAGTGACATCTATAAGGACTTTCTTCTGATCGGTTCTGACCATTGGGAATGGCAGGAGGGACCTGCAGCTGGAACAGTGTGGTGAAAGTTCCCTGTCCTTCCAGTCCCTGGAGTTCTCTCCACTGTGTATCCTTAAGCAGCCTGCTTAGCCCTGCTCTTGGAGCATGCTTTCCACCCTGCCCTTTTTGTTTCAGTGGATAGCATACATCATAGAATCACAGAATCATGCAATCACAGAATGGTTTGGGTTGAAAGGGACATTGAAGATCATGCGGTTCCAACCCACCTGCCATGGGCAGGGACAGCTTCCACTAGATCAGGTTGCTTAAGGCCCCATCCACCCTGGCCTTCAACACTTCCAGGGATGGGCATCCACCACTTCTCTGGACAACCTGTGCCAGTGTCCAACCATCCTCACATCTGCATTGAATCTAACATCTAATCTAAATGTATCCTCATTCAGTTTAAAGCCATTTCCCCTTGTCCTATCACTACATGACTTGTAAACAGTCACTCCCCAGCTTTCTTTAGCCCCCTCAGGTATGGGAAGGTGCTGGAAGGTGTCCTCAGAGCTTTCTCTTCTCCAAGCTGAACAAGACCAACTCTCTCAGCCTGTCTTCATAGGAGAGGTGTGCCAGCCCTCTGATATTTATGGCCCTCCTCTGGACCTAATTAAGAGGTCCACATCCTTCTTATGCTGCTGACCCCAGAGCTAGCCACAGTATCAAACAGTGCTGCATTTTGAGGGTTATCTAATATAGTAATGGGAAGGATTAAGTCCTGAATCTGAGCCAGCATATGCCTACAAAGCAAAACAGACTGGGTGTAGGCTGGGTGGTGTTTGTACAACATCTATACAATGACTGGGGAGTCCTGATGGACAAGTTGAACAAGAGCCAGCAACATGCCCTTGCAGTGAAGAAGGGTGCAGAACCACATCTTAGACTGCATTAATGGAAACAATGACAGCAAGTTGAGGGCTGTCATTCTTTTCCTCTACTTGGGATTTACGAGTGGCACCTGGAGCACTGTTTCTGATTTTGGGTTTCCCAGTAACCTGGACCATACCCATTCTTTCCTCCAAGTGACTCCTATTTTGCCCTCTATACCTGTTTTCCCTCAACTGAGAGAGCTAGTCACAGCAGAGGCTGGGCCAGTGCTCACATAACAGGAGGTTCAAAACACCTTGTGATTTTTAATGGGAAAGTTGTGCTGCAAATTCCTGTGAGCCTGTTTGATGATCACATCCATGCTAACAAATGCTCAAGGCAGCCCTTGGACAGAGACAAAGGTCTGTGCAGGCTCTGCAGGCAGAGGGAATAAAGGCAGAGAGACTATGCCTCATCTTCACAATTATTATCTCCATTAATAATTTTGTTCAGCTCGTGATTCAGCCTGGGATTATTGGAAGAGTTTCCCTGGTGTGCCTTGAGCCTTTAATTCGCCAACACTTTCTGCACCACCAGGCCTCAAGTGTATGTTATGAGAGAATAAAGAATATAACAAACTCCTACACAAGCCATAGGTTTTGGGTTATTTAAATTACAGCTGAGAGAGGGGAAATCATGCAAAATCTTTGGGGGGTACTTGCTCAAAGAGCTGGAAAGATTCAGCACACTTTCTCTCTCTCAGTTTTATGGCTTCCTCACTCAGATGCAACAATAAAAATGTTCCACTGGATTAGCCAGGTGGCTGAACTGTGATTTCTCTGCAACACTTTTTCACACTCTAAAAGCCTAATGACAGGCAATCAAGAACATGTTAATTGGGACGATTGCCCCCAGGGGATCCTGGGGTCCTGGGAAGTTGAAGGTTTTCATTAATTCTGTAGAGCTGGCTGCAAAAAAAAAATCCCATTTCTTATCCATAGGAAAAATCTTAGACATGTGGTAAAATATGAATTTTCAAGTAAAGGTAAAATGTCCAGACCTTTTACTTCACTCCCTAGAGGGTCTTTTTAAACTTATTTTAGTCAACAGGGCTTCCTTTCCTCTTGATGGTTCCTCAAAGACTTGTTCTGAGTGGTTATTGGGGTTAGGAGGACAATTATGCAGCTCCTCAGTGCTACCCATTGGTTCACGCACACTAAAGTGAAGCTGGTTACCAAGTTCCTTCTTTGCAGACCTGCAGCCACACAGTCTGTGACCCCAGGGACCAGAGGTAGCTCCTCCTTTAACCACTTGGTCCTCTCAGGGATCCCAGACAGCCTGACCAGCTAGAAGGCATGCTGTGGCTTGTTTCCCCTGCTGTGCATCACCCTTGGTCTCATGGAAAGCACGATGAGTACTCTGGACAGATTTCCCTTTAATTTTTTTATTTTACAGTTCTAATTGAAAATAATTGAGGAGCCTGTCATTTAAACTGCCATCAGTAGGCATGTGTCATCAGCTTGTTGAATTGACAGCCTGCTTCACACATCCTGGAGTTAGTGCCTTGGCTTGTTTACCTGCCAGACTGTGGAGCTTTGACTAGATGAGCATCAACAGCAACGCAAAGTGGGTGGCTGCCTGCCCTGGGGGCATTTTGTGGCAATGTCTACAGGAGCTGCAAAGGTCTGCAGAAATGGGGTCACAGAATCTGTCTGAGACAGCAGTAGTTTCCTCTCTTCTGTCCTGCAGGTTTGTAAGATTAGTGTGGGTTTCCTTAGAGATGGGACAGCTATTTGCTATCTGTAAAAGTTAATGTAGCAGGGGAATTCATAGGAAAAATGCATTTAGTTAAGAGTCATCACTCAATTTAAGTGAATTCTGGCAACAGAAGTTTTATTATTGCCAGGGCTTAGACAGATGATGATGTTTGTCTAAGTAAATGCTTTCTTTCTGAGTGCCTCATTACCATTAGGAGAGGATTCAGCTGCAGAAAGGGAAGGCATTTTTCTCCCAGTGGCAGCAGGTGCCATGGAGCTGGTGAGCCTGAAGTGATCTCTGTGGTGGGGAACCTCTGAAAAGGGCAGTGGAGTGGCCCTCCTGCAGCAAGCCTCAGTGGTCCACTCTCAGGGGCATCTCTCTGGCCTGCAATAAGCCATGCTCCCTACCAGCTGCACACTGAGGACCACTGATAACCTTTTGCTCCATTAAACAATATTATTTTCTGTATCTGGATGGTGGTTTTTATGAGTCTTCCAGGAAGCTCAGGCACTGCAGCAGCTTCTCCGAATCAGTGTGTGACCCTGCTTGCCTCCTGTAGCAGCTTGTGCTCTTCCAGCAGATGCACCTTGTGGAAATGGGGCTCATTTGGCTGAGGCTCATGGCTAATGAGGATGAGCATCCCTCAAGCTGTGCTATATGTGTTGCTAAGTCTTGCTCCATGTTCCATGTCTACTCTGTTGTGGGAAAGACTTGTCTCTGAAAATCAGCTGAGGGATGAACCCCTGCGAATCCTGCAGGGTTTGGCACTTACTGTGATATTTAGCACTACGTTGTGCTCTTCAGCTGTTGTGCTCTTCTTGCCTGCAGGTATTTAACAGTAAACACTGCAAAAGGCTTGCCTGGCTGAAGGTTAGCAGACTGACACTTCACTGGGGTCACCCAAAAGTGGCAGAGCAGGGATAAGAACTCCTGTCTAGACTTCAAAAGCTCTTCTCTGATCCCTGGGCTGCTGTGCCTCTGAGCTGTACAGGAATCAGCCTTTTTATCTTTCAACACAATTCTTCATGAGGACTGCATTTCTGATTCCTTATTTCTACTCTGTAACAAGCCTTGGTATCCTGATGAGATGCTCTTGCTAGGTCCCCAGAAGTTGCTGCTGCCGACCACTTCTGGACCATCTCATGTTCCCCTTTCTGCCTTGCACTTCTCTCCTGGCCTGAAAATGAAAAGCATAACAGGGACAAGTAAATATTAACTTATGTGTAAGTCTTTCTTTAAATAAGTTACAGTAAAATAATATTTTAAAAAAAGAGTATTTCAAAATCTTCACATACATCTTTCTGTAGCCGGCTTGGTAAAGGCAAACCAATCAAATATAAGAAAAACATAACCATGAAAGAGAATATGAATATTTTGAATAACAATTAGGAAGGAAACATTAAAAAAAAAAGTGAAGATTCTAATCTGTGTTACAGAACACTGACCAAGAGCTGCAATTTATTTTTGCATTCGTATGTAATTATCACAGGGTTACAATATGTAAGATTTTTAGTTCCTCCACTTGTTATCTGTGCTGACAGTCAGGCAAGGTGGCTTTTGCTATCACCAAAGTGCAGATACGTATCAAGATCCAGATCAGCAACTAGCCTCTCCAGTGTCCCCATCAGGATCTCAGGAAAGTCAGACAGGTGAATAAGGTGCCTCTGGTCTCCTTGTATAGACACTGGCGTGTTTTCTGAGTTATACCGCACCTGAGTGCCTTCAAAGATGAATATGTTGCTCAGTACAGACCCAGGAGACTTAATCCAGGTGAAGGCTTTGCACTGGAGCCTGGTTCTTCACTGTACTACTGAGGAAATATATTCACAAAGGTTTTACACTTGTGTTTTGTCTTTGAGGATCTAAAAAAAAAATAATTAAGGGTGAACTCAGAAAAAGCGTGTTTAAAGACAACTTTCTGTTAGAGAATGTCAGTTTTGTCCCCCCAGCCTTCCTCTATCCCCTTGCTCTCCCTTTTTGAAAGATTATCCAGTGCCCATTGGCCTTCAACCCAGCCTGTTTGCCCTCCCTGGGGAGCTGACCTGTGGTGCATAGCTCAGGGTATCTCACCGACTGGACTTGTGTTTTGGCTTCATCAGGGTCATGCAAGTTACTGTAAGAGAGCCAGTAACCTCATACTGTGCTGGGGAAGCCCTTATCCTGAGAGGTACATGGCCTCACTGGCCTCTGGGGAAGGATGCTGCAGTGTGTTTCTCTGCTGCAGGTGCCTTATTCCCTGTACTTGCATTTCAAAGAAACTCATTAACATCCTCTGTGACTCAGAAACACTTCACAGATGAGGCTGCAGCCAAGAAATTGTGCAAGCTCAGCACCCTACTTCATGTGCCTGAGCTGTACACGTGTATGAGGAGATCACGTTGGTGCAGGGCTGTGTGTACAGCAGACCTATACTCAAGAAGGATCTTCAAAGTTTTGTCTCTTTCTAAAGTGCAGTTTTTATTGCTCTGTTTTAACTTCACTGCTATTTTTTTTACAATGCTCTGACACATATATTAGTGGGGATGTGCTGTATCAGAGCTGCAGAACAGCCTGCAATTCCCCAGGTTTCTCTGTAGATTTTTATGCTGGTGCATCCATAAAGTTGCTCCAGATCTTCCAAGTTTTCCCCATGAGAACAGAGTAACACCTTTCCTCTGGAAATACTGTAATAAAACAAAGGGAATACAACACTCCCATTATGAAGATCCCATAGATGGCCTTTACAATTTATCAAAAGAAAAAGGTGTTCTTGTAATATCTGTTAGAACTGTACACAAGGGAGGCTGCTTGGTGGAGCACATTAATAAAAAGTCAGAAACCTGAAAGATATGTCTTTTTGCAGATTCAAAATTGTACATTAAATTATTTCTGTAGCTTTTTCTCAATAGTCCAGTGGCTTCTGTCATGAAGCAATTTCATTAAAACTTTGATCATAGTGGAATATAAAGCCAAGCTTCCTGCAAAGTCTTCATTGCTCTAAAGAGTGTGTAATTGGCCAAATATCTTAAAAAGTTTTGCTTGGTTTCTCCAGAGCACAAGTAAAATTTAATTACCCCAGCAGTAGATTCAGTGCCATTATATAAGGGTGTCAAAACTAGTCTTTGCAAATGGCACATTCTAACAGAGCAATAGATATGAGACTTGCCATAAATGTGATTTGTGAACATCATTAATGAAGTACTAGACCTAATTGACTTCTTCTGGCTTTATGACAGCATAAAAAAATTTCTGCACTACCAGTGATATCTCTCTTCAACTTCAGCTGAATCCCTAACCCTGCAGAGCTCCCTTAAAAACAAGCTCTCACTGGCATTTATTTGGGGAAAAGAAACTGACTGTTAGATAACATTTGCAGTTCTTTAGAAACAAGGATTTTAGAACAGTCATTCCATTGCAGAATGAAATGAAGATGCTTTGCAATTATCCCTGAAAACCCAAGCACATTAGAGATCAGTGGAGGGTACTTCCTAGCCTGATCGTTTGAGAATTCAGTCATGGACTAACAGATTCAGGCTCAAGTCCCTGTTATGATTTGGTTCAGGAATCTACATTTCTCATGTGATTATATGTTCTTGATCTGAAACCATAGTCATTTTATTTTTGTCAATAATTATCATTCTAGCAAGGTATTTTGTTTTTCAACTACCTTTTGTTCAGACACACTGAGGTCTGTGTGAGCAAATCTCACCATTCACACTGGTGCTTGTGGTAAAATAATATAGTTTATATTGCTTTGGTAAGTATAAAGCAGCCAATATCCCACTTTAGCTAGTATTTTTAAAGGATATTTTGCTATTCTTCGTTGTGGAGGCTTGTGGTCAGAGACCTGGAAAAAGAAAATAGTTTCAGTCTCTGGAAATTGAATATTTTTGCATTTACCTTTGCTCCCTTAAAAAAAAAATATATGTTAAATCATATATTTTGGCTATTGTTTTGCTCCACACTCAGGATAACTTTTTGTGTGATGTTATTACAATAATCTGAGTGGTAAAATAAGGATGGAATGAAATTATTGACTTCTAAGTATTTGCTTGAAACATTTGAAGACTACCATTTCACTTTAAACCACATCAAACCTTCACTTCTGGTGGAGGTTGCTGTAATGTCAGATGTGGCAAACATCCCCAGCTTCTGCTGAGTTAACGGACATCGAAAGAGGACCTTTGAGTCAATGGTAAATGATAAATTCAGTTGACTTAAACAGTTCATGTAATCCTCTGCTGCTTAGTCTTGCTACATTTTTACTGGCAGTCTCGGGCAGAGGTGGAAGGGACTTTTTGTGGGTCTGCTGGGTCACCTGGCCCAGGCTTTGCTTGGGGCTTCTTCTGATCATTCCAGAGTGCCCCTCACTACCACATCTGAGTGCTACCAGGAATGTGTAGAGGGTCTAAATTCCCTGACTCTCTTCCTCCTGTCCCACTTTCCTCCTTCAGATCCCCAGTGGTGTCAGGGTTTACCTGATCTATTGTGGAGTTTAATAAATACACAGTCATCTGAGGAAGTGATTGGAGATTGAAGGTGAGGAATTTTCCAAACATTCAGCATCTGCAGTTTACTGATTTGAGTGAAACTCACAGTCATTGTATTAATGTTAATCACAACTCTTTACTCTTACTTCACTTCATTCCCTCAAATAGTGCATTTAGAGATATGTATGAGGAAGCCAACAAAGGACAGTTATAGGGTGGCTTCTGGGACGTGCCTTGAATCATGAGCACAACTCCTTGCAAAGAGGAGTTGGCTGCAGGCTACTGGCGGCGAGGGCTTCTGCCTGTGGGGACTGTTGTCATTGGTCCCCACACAGAGGTTTGCAGCAGGGTGAGGAGCATGTGCAGCAGTGGAGCAGCTCCCAAACTATTCATAATCAGCAAGCAGCCTGAAAGAGTATTCTCCAAGTCCCCCAAATTTTCGAGGTTCAGCTATTTCCTCCAGAAGGACGAATCTCTGAATCTCATTTTGGAGACCACCTTCCTTATGAGCTTTGATTTTATCTGTTTAGCATCTCTGGCTGTGTTTATATCAGCAAGGAGCAATAGCATGGAGCGATAGGGGTGAAACTGTGCTATTGTTGCCAAGGTACTGATGTCACACTGTATACGTTTTGGAGGTTTTAACCTGGAACACCCCTGGAGCCCACTAGAAGGATTTTCTGAGAAGAGTAATGCACACATTTGATTTTACTTTCTTGATTTCAGAAAAGATCAAAGATAATATCCACATACTTTGTCCTTCCTAGTTGTGTTATGTATAAGTGGCAAAAATCTTCTTTATGGAAACCTTAATTAAGCTTATTTTGAGACAGCTTCTTGTGTTTCTTTCATTACGTAATTTCTCAGTGTTGAAAACTGAGTTTTTTTTTTCTTCCAGCTTTCAGAGAAATAGGGTCTGGAAGTCTTTGTTTAATGAATTAGGAGTCAGGAGATATTATTTAATGTTATTTTTGGAATATGCAGCACTATTAGACCACAATCATCATAATAAGAGACTGTAGTTCCAAACACAGTTACGAATGGCTGGATCACTCCCAGATCAGAAAAGTATTTAATAGAAACTTTTTCTTTGCAATAAACAAAATATTTGATTACTTTATTTGAAAATGGCTTTGTTATGAACTTTGAAGAATGTTAAATGTTAGCAGTAGAAATATTTTACTATTCATTTGTTTCCTAGTTTTATGCTACTTGCTTTTTATCTGTTACAGAGGAGAAATATTAGCAACGGCTATGTGAGAAAATTTTGCCAATATGTTTTAGCCGTCTTCTCAAGTGACTCTTTGAATCATATCTATCAAGATAACTGCTTCTTCTCCTCTGATTAGCTGGTTTGTGACAAAGATGTGATAGTTCTTGACTTTGTCTTTTCTTTTTACCAATTTAACTCTATCAGAAAAAAAAAAAAGAAGTATTTTTAATACCTTTTAATTGGTTACTGTCCTCTTTGTTCATTCTGTGAACATATTTTGGCACTCATTAACTCTTGAAAAGTGTTGCAACCACTGCACTACATCCCGCTTTTCCAGGGCTGGTCTTTGGCTATTTAATAGCAGGGAAAGCTCTGAGTTGAGCTCTGTGACTTTCTAACTCAGGTGTCTTTTTGAGTTGTATTTTGAATTACTTCTGATGTCTGCAGTCTCGGGATACTCTTGACTCTTCATGTGTCCCTTTTTGTATTGGCACTTCTCAAACTGTTACTGCATCATACGGTAGTTCTTACCAGTGTCCATAAAAGTTTAATCTGAGTTTGTGTTCACAGTTTCTACCCAGGGACTGCTTTCCACCTGAGTTCCTTATCTGTTTACACCTTTTTTTTTACGTCTTCTCTTTTAAAAATAATTTTTGTATATGTCGTTTTATATGAAGTGCATTTCTTTAACACAATTTCAGTTAGCCACATCTGCTGATACTGGAAGGCTCTTGAAAACATCAAGTGCTTCACATAATGAAAACATCAAGTGCTTCAATAGATGCAAACATCTATTGTCAGAAATAAAACTACTTTCTTCTCTTTTGATAGAGTTTGTGTGCAGATGCAGCAAGAAGTGGTCTTTAAAACTTCTTGAAGTCTTTTAAGCTCTGATGGAGGCATAAATAGCACATTTCTTCCAATGATGTTTCCCATCCTCCTTCCAGAATTGCACGTTTTTTTATTTCTCAAGGTGACAAAGGCTGACATAGGTGGCTTCATTTAGTAGATATGGGGCTGCCATTTCTAGTAAAGGAAATATAATTTCCCTTTAGGCAAGGAAGCTGCTCTGGCAGCAACTTAGTGCAGGGAAGCAGAAACAGAGGCAAAGCTGTTGTGAAACCCAAGCAGTTTCTCTCTCTTGTGTAAGCCAAGAGTTTGTTGCTTCCATTGCCCTGTGGTATCCAGCTGCCTGCAGGGCATGTGCTTATTTTCTGCCCCAACCTTGACTGTGATCTAGTGGATAATCTCTTCAGAGGGAGTGTTTTCTTTTGTGACTTGGATTACTTTATCAAGGATCAAGGATTCAGGATGTTTTTCTCTAGCTAGAAGCCGGAACTAACTATTAAGCAGGTCACCAGACAGCATCTTCACAGAGCACCCTCATGCTATCTACCTCTTCTTACAGAGGCCTTCAGGGATTGCTGAGGAGTGGCAGAAAAAGAGAGACTTGAGAGGAGGGAGAGAAGGCAGAAAGGAGAGTCAGAGAAGGCCTCCAGGCAAGCTGTTGGAGATCATACTGATTTTCAGTAGGAGCTGGGGGCCAGAGATTAGGTGAGCCGTGATTTAGGACTGTGGTGGGTTGACCCTGGCTGGGTTGTGGGTACTCACCAAACCACTCTGTCACTCACCTCCTTAGCAGGGCAGGGGTGGGGAGAAAATAAGATGGATAAAAAGTCATGGGTCAAGATAAAACCAGCTTAATAGAGCAAAAGCAAAGACTGTATGCCGAAGCAAAGGAAAACAGAAGATTTATTCTCTACCTCCCATCAGCAGATGATATCCTGCCACTGCCCAGGAAGCAGGGCTGCAGTATGTTTAGCGGTAGTTCCAGAAGAGAAACATCATGCCTCTCCTCACCCCTTTCCCTTAACTTTATTGCTGAGAAGACACCGTATGGTATGGAATGTCCCTTTGAACAGTTTGGGTCAACTCTCTCCTGGCTATGTCCTCTCCCAAGATTTTGCCCACCCCCAACCTGGTGAGGTTGGAGAGGCAGCGCTGATGCTGTGTCACCACTGGTCAGCAGGAACCAAAACAGTGGTATGTTATCAACTCCTTTCCAGGTGCCAATGCAAAGCTCAGCTCTATGGGGTTGCTGTGGGGAAAGTTAGACCCAGTACAATAACATATGTCCACCCAGGAAAGAAGATGTTCCCTGGGCTGAGAGTAGGCAACACCTCTTGTTCCAGAGAAAGGAAATCTCTAGCAGCGATGTGACTTTACACAGCTCAGCTCAGGCAGCCTAACAAGTTTACCACCAATTCATCACTACCTATAGGGATGGGTTCCAGCATAACTGGAGCAGCTCTGCCTGGTGCGAACTGGAGGTATCTTAAAGAAGATTCTTGGTGCTGAGTAATATCACGTTACCAGGGGAAGAAACTCCTTCTTGCTCTCTGAAAGAGAACACAGCCCTTCTGACAAATAGGCTTTCTGTTCAGAGTCACAATGGTTGCAAATGCTCAAGCAGGCAGCCAATGCCCTCAGAAATTGTTAAACTAATAGATGTTTTCTCTGTAGGCTCCTAACAACTTTAAGTGATATTTTAAATATTTAAACAAAATAGCTCATCTGTTCTAGGGTAAATCCATTCATATGATAATTCCTAAGGTTGCTGCTCTTCCCTTGTATTTCATTATTTGGGAAAGAAATGTCTGTCTAATGCCTCATTTAAGATTCAGTGGAATCTTCCTTGCTTCGGTAATTTTCCTATTAAATTACAACTATTAACACTCGCTCCTCACCCTAAAGGAAACCAATAAAATCACCCAAACTAATGAAGTTGTTTTCAGCAGCAAGCACCTCGTTATGGGGGTATTTCTAATTACTGTTAAAATGAACTGGAACACAATGCCTCCAGAATGGGATGTCCCAGAGCTATCAACCCAAACCATAAACATCTGTGCAACTCAATCTCTTCATTTAACCTTTGTAATAGCAACGCAACCTCAACTAATTTTTAAATGCTGATAGGCATTAAAATAAATAGATATGAAAATGTCACTAACACATTATAAATAGAATTCTAATTTATGAGCACTACCTCCCAGTGAGGAATTCAGTTTTTGTCTTTCAAAAAATAACCATACCACCTGGAGTTTATCTTTCTCTTATATTGTTGAGTCGGAACTAATTTTTTTCCCCTTCTACACTAATTGTTATATTTAGATATCATCGCCCAGAAGACTATGTTGAGGAGTGATTAGGGTATAGCTTACACATCAGAATGCATGAGCTAACTAGAAAAGCAAAGCTTCAGATCAGATTTAATTAAGATAGCTTACATTCTCAGTTCAGTTTTCTGCCTAAAGCAAGGGAAAAAATGAAGACTAACGGTTTCTTCCAGAAACATGATACTCGTGGGATAGGAATTTAGAACTCCATAAGCAGAATAACTTTTACTCCTGTGAGTAGTCCTTCTGAAATCAGCATGACTAGTTATGTGAGTAAATGGTACTCTGAATAAATTAATAATGCACAATCCGGCCATATAGAAAATCCTTGATCTGGCACAGATTGCCTGTGAGCCATTCAAATAATGAAAAAGGAAAAATAAGTGATATTCATATGAGTGATGGCTTACCGGATTTTCCTTCTTAGCTTTCTTATATGGAAAACTGAAGCTTTAATATCTAAATAAATCAAACTGGGAATCTTCAACTGGAGCTAGCTAAAGGGCAGTGTCTGCAACTCATAACGCATTCACCTCCTTACAAAAAGAAAGTGTTTTTTTTTTTGGTACCAGATGCTTAGTCTATAAACAACATGCTGAAACTTCATGCATAACTGTAATCACCATCAATTTAGTGCTCATATTCAGGGCAGTTAGAAGGTGGGGAGCAACTGAGATCCATTTCCATAAACAGCAGCCAAGTAAATAATGTAAGTAAATGCACTGGACTATCTATTATAACTTTCATTTGCAGATCATCCTTAGGCTTTAATTTTATACATATATATATATATAGGGAAGCATGAACCAGACTATATTCCATCCTTTCTCTTGCTTTCTCCTGGGTGCTATGTGCTGGGCTCTGCAATGGCTAGCTGAAGTAGAAGGCAGAAGAGTAATTTTATAAGCATTGGAAATGTGAGACCTGGTGTCCTTTGGATTTGTATCTTTTGACTGATCAAGAATAGAGAGATGTGAGAAAGGAGAAAAGATCATCTTCATCTGAACCTTTTCTCTTTGGGCTCTGTTCAAGGTATAAACTCCTGTACTTCCCTTTGAGGAGTGAATGGGATCTGCTTCCAGATTCTGCTTGCATTTATTTTCATGAAAGCTAGTTAACGTTCTAAATTATGTTAAATTGCATTAAAAGTCAACCTGTAGGTTCCAATGATATTGAGAAAGATGTGCAAACACACACACCAAACACACACACCTAGCTTCAATTCCACAGAAAAAAAGAGGACTAAAATACAGAGGTGAGTTGTTGTTTTTTTTTCCCCAACAAATTAGGTGGATAGCACAAAGTGGGAATATTTTCAGTTTAAGATTGATATAGATGTTGACAAAATTGTAACTTTTTACATAATGGGGCCTTTAGTGGGAAATGTGCTATGAAATCACAGAAAGCACAGTCAGAGGGATGGCTCGCTATGCTAGTTGCTATTCAGGTCGATAGGGACAGTTCTCTTTTCATTGGATTGTTTATGACCTATAGAGACAGAAAAAAGAAAACCAGAAAAAAGGTTGAAATACAAAGAACAAAACCTTACTCTTAATGCAAATGATATCCCTATTCTTTGCTTTTTTTTATTCCCGACCACTCTCTGAGCCTTACTATAAAGCCTGATAGAATAATATCTGTGTTCTGATAAGCTGGTACACAGGGAGTAAAAGAGTGCCTTGGTTCCTAATATCTTGTCCCCAAACTGCAGAAAATTATGCAAAAAAAACATTGTTCAGAAAGTTAAGAATCTCTTTGCATGGCCTGAAAGAAGATATGGAAACTGTTGTGAAAGAGGTAGACAAGTGACTGGCATCATTTGCTGCATAGAAAGAACAGGGAGACAGGATAAGTGACAAGAATAACAGCACCAAATGACAGAAATGTACCTTTGTCATGAGCAATTCAAAACCTACTCAGGGATATTATTCTGCTGCACATCAATACAGAGCCTGAACTGAACTGGAGATGCTGGGGGATTTCAGAGAGACTTGGTCTTGTTTTCTCCCTTTTTAGGCAATATTCCTGACAGGAGTTTTAATTTGTTTTTATTTTAAATTATGGCCATCATTAAAAACTGGTTTGTAGTTGATTTGCTTAGCAGTTTACACAGGTTGCTTGAAAGGCTTCAAAGTGAAACGAAGCAGCGTGGTTACACAGCTACACAGGGCTAGAGAGGAGAGCTGAAGTGGATGGAGCTGTTCATGGCACTTTATTGGAAAGCCTGCAAGGAAGAAAGGGTTTTGCAGCTTTGCAGTTTTCCATCCTCCTGGATTTGTGCTCTTTTCTCTTCCGGTTTAAGACGAACAGGTGGCAGCACTGTGGATCTGCCTGCTCATCCTTTATTTGACAGTGGTCAATAGCAGAGAAAGAAGAGGATAAGATGCCTGAAGCCATACAACTACCTGGGGTTCAAAAACCTAAATGACATAAGTATCTCCTATGAAGACAGAAAGAGCGTTGAGGTTGTTCATCCTGGAGAAGAGAAGGTTCTGGGGAGACCTTAGAGCACGAGTACCTAAGGGGGCTAAAGAAAGCTGGAGAGGGACCTTTCACAAAGGCATGTAGTGACAGGACAAAGGGGAATGGCTTTAAAATGAAAGAGGGTAGGTTTAGATCAGGTTTTAGGAAAAAAAAGTCTTTACTGTGAGAGTGGTAAGAGATTGGCTCAGTTTGCCTAGAGAAGTTGTGGATGCCCCATCCCTGGAAGTGTTCAAGAACAGGTTGGATGGGGATTTGAGAAACCTAATCTACTGGAAGGTGTCCCTTCCCTTGGCAGGGGGGTTGGAACTGGATGATCTTCAACCCCTCCTTCCAACCCAACATCCTTCCAACCCAGACCATTCTGTGACTCTTTGATAAGTATCTTTAATATTCTTTGGTCAATTTTTTTTCTATTATCTTATCTTCTGTCTTTTGGAACCCTTGTGTGTCAGTAGGATCCAGAAGGTCTTGTGTTTTATTTCCCAAAAATACTCCATTCCCATCCATTTTGTACCTTTGTTTTGAGCTCTGTGATCCTAATTTCCTGGAGCTGGACATAAATCTGGCAATTCGCAGGTTGGCATTTGCACTTATTAATCTGATATTGATATACGGAACACTGAAATGATGAGAATCTAAACTCATTGATGTCATTGTCATTGCATCATCTATGAAGAAAGATGGCAAGTGTTTTCCTACAGTGCTGGGATAGTGACTTGTGATCAGATTCAAACACAGTAATCCAGTTTGGACATGGTGGACCAAGCGGTCATTATGCTCAGAAACACAGTTAAGGGGAAGGACAAAATTTCTTAGACTTTGGAATTAAAGAAATCAAGGTCTGTGGAGAGACCAACAGATAAAGTCTGAAAAAATTATCCAAGTCCTTTTTGAGTCCTAAATATAAGGTTATAAAGCTAAATACAGGTCCAGAAGCATGAAACAGGTCACTTGAGACAAGCAAATGCAACAGGAAGCTTTCTCTGTTGTTTTCAGTCTCCCAGGTCTATTAATCTTAACTCACTTATACAGATCATCACAGATTCAATGCTGTCAGTGATCTGAATGAATCATTTGGAAATACTGATGGATACTGATTCTAGCCAGAGGACATTACAACAGAAGCTCCTTGCTTTGTCTCTCTGAGCTATGAATGAATCCTTTTCAACAAAGTTTTAGGGAAGAATCCAATTTTTTAGTCTTGCAGAAGTTAAGTCAGCAGCAGTGTTTTGAAGGCCTGATTTCTTGGTGGCTTTCTGTCATGCTACCTGGGGAACTGGCTGCCTCTGTAGAAAATGAAAAAAATACTTGATTGTTGTTGATATATAGTGAGTAGTTGAGCTCACTGCAAATCAAAAGAATAATATATTCTTTACACTTTGATCGCATACAGATACTGTTTTGAGTTGTGAAATTGAAGAATTTGAGATGTTATTCCTTGGAAATTCTCTCTTTACTATTTTGTGATTTTATGGTTTTCTATCCTTTTGTGACTCTGAAACATCCTAATTCTTTTAGCAATGTTCTTCAATGCCTGTGTTTTGTTTTTCTGTACCTTTTTTGTTAGTGCTGGGAGCGCTAAAGGCCTCTTGATAAAGTTATTTTGATGTATTGCTATTGCTATTTGTCAAAAGCATTAACCTTCCTACTAATTTATTGTCTTATACACAATGGACCATTCTTTTAGAATGATGACTTTCTCTTTCTAAATGCACCCTTTTCTCTTAGACAAAAACATGGAGAAAAACAAAATATGTTTTCGTTGAATCATGGCTTGATTCCTTCCCTGCTCCCCCCCCGCCCTAGTTCAAACTGAAGTCATACAAGGGAAAGTGTGACAGAAAGCTGTTAATTTGGTTGACAGCATTGCTTAACTGCAGAGATTAATCTTCATATATGACTGAGTTTTTTTCATCTCCTATTCATCACTGAATGATGTCTAGATGAACTACTCTGGAATAACAGCATGCTGAAATTTCAGAACATCTCAACAATCTATAAGAGATTGTGCAATATGTTAGAAGAAGCTACTTTCCCTCAAAATTGTTTTAAAATAGAATAATAGTGATATGGCATGGTATTTATACTGAAATTTGAGAGCAAACCACAGGCAGCTAGGAAAAAGTCACAGAAGGGCAAGAATATTGGGAAGTTTGCTGCCATGGCACATGCATGATTGCCATTAAGAATATTTATTACAAATTATGCTGTTTTCATACCAGCTTGTTATATTAGTTCCTCATTGTGGAGAGATTTATCTGAAATTAAGAATTATAACAAGCAATGTTATGAACTAATAAGCACATCTAATTTGGATGTTGTTAGAGCATTAAATGGAATTAGTGACAGCACCATTTCATTCCATTTTGGTAAGGTTATTATCCCCTTCCATGAAATGGGACCATAACTACTTCAGTGGCTGTAATGGGAGCACGCACAATATTTCTTTGTTTCTGTTTTTAGGTCAACTATTAGCTAATGTTCATCATTAGGAAGGAAAAGTGGTCTATTAGAGGGAGGCTTTTTCCTCTGGGGATACAGGAAGAAAAATGGTTTGGGTTGGAAGGCATCCTAAAGTTCATGTAGTTCCAGACTTCTACCATGGGGGATGATCTTTTGTGCCTTCATGTGAAAGCACATGGAGCACGCACCAGGATCTACGTGTTGCAGCAAATAATTCCCAGGACTATCCTGCTGGCATCTCATGCCAGGGGAGGCAGGGGGAACAAGCCCTCTGTTTTGCAAAACTTAACATGCAGTGTGTGGTTCAGATTCATGATGAATGTGCTCTCGCACCTCTCAGTTTTTGAGCGGGTTCTAATCAGGGCAACTGAGAGCTGCAGCATTTATCAGGTGGCTTCCCTACTTCAGGTCTTCATTCACAAATTCGTTTCTGTGCAACGGTGCCCAAGACAGCACTAATGAGTTTGCTGAAGTGCTGGAAGCAGGATAGCCATGGTTTTGTGGCTCTCTGCCCGGGTTAATCAGCCCTGTTTCTCAGCAGTGCTAATTAGGCGAAGCTGAGATCTCTGTGGTGGTGAGTATATTTGTTCTGATGCGCAGTTATTTCGGGCAGCTCTATGTGGCATTGCACTGCACTGGTAGACCTACACTCAGCATCAAGGACATTAAGAGGGAACCCTGACCAACAGCTATGTAGGTTTCCAGCTCTCTCTCCTCCAGTAAATGCAGTACAATTTTTTTACCATAAATTATCTAAGTGATACTGCTTAGAGACAGACCTGCTACTGGACTGAAGTGCTGCTGCCTCCTAGTCTGAGTAGAAATACTGTCATTGACTCAAATAGGATGAAATCCTGACTCCAAGTGAGCAGTGTGAAGTGGACAAACTTGTCTGAAAAGCTGCAAATCAAACAGCTATCTAAAAAGTGAGTGTTGGACATCAGCTTGTCATCTGTTATTAGCTTTTGTCAGTAGCCACCAGAGGCACAGTAACTTTGCTGGAAAGGGTAAGGAGCTAGTTTTACCACTGTTGTGTAACCAGTACCCCTCTGTGCCTTGCAGCTACAGAAACCAGTGTCCATAGTGTGCAGACATGCCGTGTCCAGTGCCAGGGACTGCTAAACTATGCCTATGTACTTTGTACCCCTGGGACAGCCTCGCTGGACTCACTAGCATGGGTATGGGAAACTAGGGGTGCCCTGGGGAACCCTTAGGGATGCCAAAGATCTGATTTGCACATAAAAAAATTAGGAGTGAAGAAATAAAACCTCAGTGTGCACTGAAGGGTGACTGGGGGACAACTCTCACTTCCAGTTGAACAAGGCTTCTTGGGTACTTTAAGCTGGGTCCAAATTTCTCCCCTTTCTCCTCTGTCATGGCCAACACTATAAATATTCTTTAAAGACAACCTCCTTTGTAAAACCTATGCATAATGTGACATACCATGTGGCACCTCCCACATCACGCTGCACACCCCTGGCGTGGGAGCTGTAGGGGAAGACTCATCACTTGTCTCCATGATGGGGTGCAGCAGCCAGCCTTTGCCTGGCTCAGTATCTCCACTGCTTGCCCTGGTAAAGCTTCCGTCTTCTTTTCTTCACAGATGATCTGAAGGCTGTGGGGAGGTGGCCTGGAGACCTTATGGATCTGCATCCTGGCAGGCGAGCAGAGGGATCAGAAGCAGGGGCTCTGCAGGGTGCCAGCTTCTTCCAGATGATGCAGGAATGTCTGTTTCTGCATTACAAAACTAAGTCTCTGGCTCCCAGGGGCTGATCGTGAAACAGTGCAAGGCTGTGCAAGGTGAGTTTGTTGCCCTTTCCATGGCCCTGGTGCTCATGGACTTTGGTTCAATCCAGTCACGGAACAGTGGTGGACCTCACAACCAGTTGGATTTTCTCAAGCTGCATTTCTTTGCTGTGCAATTCAAATTTGAAAGCTGCTGCCTAGACATTGTTTGCAGCTAGTGTTTTTCTATGAACAGTGTAGAAATGAAATAAGAACTGTAGTGAGAACCTGTTTCTTTTTACAAAAGAAATTCATCATGCTCAATAGGGTCAAGCCATTACACTGCTCACTCCCTGCTTGTTCCCAGGGCAGGATGCCCACTGCTGGTATCAACTGCGAAATTAACATAGTGAACAGGACAGAGGAATCTCTGAGGGCACCTGGAATTATGGAGTCATAGAATATCCTTAGTTGGAAGGGTTATCAAGGATCATTGAAGTCCAGCTCCTGGCCCTGCACAGGACAGCCTCAAGAATCACACCATGTGCCCGGGAGTGTCCAAAGTCTTCTTGAGCTCTGGCAGGCACCTGGGAGAAGGCATGTTCTCAGTTGAGAGTGTATCAGGACATTACTTTGGTTTAACAGAAGTTAAATTTTGCAATGTCCTACTTGTGAAAGCTCACAACAATACAGTTTTCATCCTTGCAAAATCAGAGCCAAACAGCAGAATTCTACTTCCAGGCAGTATTCTGTCTCTTCTTCCTATTTTATTTTTTCTTTTTTTTTTTTTTTTTAACCGTTTTTTTTTTTTTGAAAGAACATTATGTGGGCCTGCTGGAATCAGAATATACTAATTGGATTATTTATGCTGCGTTTGACCAAATAATTGAAATAAATTAGAAGGATAATGATGACTCACTGTCTTGGTGAACCCCCACGGTATAAACAGCCATAACAGGGAATTATGCCATTTTGCAAAAACATTTTCTGAAGTTATGGTCTTTGATCTGTTCTCCTGCGGTAAATTGACGCTGCACCGATGGTCATAAAATCAATTTGTGGTGACAGAAATTGGGTTACTGTTTTAGTGGAGCAAGAGCGTTCTCTGTGGGTGCAATACACATTTTTTTCTCTCTCCCATGAACTTTTTAAAACCTGTTGACAGAAATAAAAATGTTCACATGCAATATTTCCTTCAAAATGGGACTGTACTATAGTCCCTTCCCGTATCTGTGGCTCATCTTTTGACCTCCAGCTTCCCACATAAGCCAGTTCACTCCTTTTCTTGCTTGATGCCCCAGAGACATCTGCAATGGCTCTGAGGACCGCTGGGTGAATCTCTGCTCACAGCCCTGAGTGCTGTGTGCTCCCCAAGTACCTCTATTTTGTGAGCTGAAGGTTGTGCCTTCCTTGCCTGCAGAGGTAGCCACAGGACAGCGAAAGAAAAGGCCATCTCTCCCTGCTTCCAAAGCTGTCATCCCTCAGCACTTGTCGCTGCTCACCCATGCTGCAGTGTGTGACTAATAGCAGTGGGCTGCTGCTCAGCACTGTGCATCAGGGCAGAGCTGAACTCTCCCCTGCCATGCCTGTGAGCAGCACAGCGCTAAAGGTGGCCTAAACATTTCCTGTGGTATTATCAGTCTATCCTGCACACCACAGTGAATGCAACAATGCAGGGAAATACACAAAATACATGCTGCAACTGTCGGCTTTAGGGGCAACCAGATTCATAGAGGTAAGGAAAAGGTATCAAAACAAACCCTTGGCTCTCAGCTGATATGATGTATACTGTTGAAAGTAAAAGTACTGATAATCAGGAGACTATTCTACTGCATCAATATGCTTGACAAGCTAAAAAATAGCTACAAAATTTCATGAATATTTCTGTGTAAATTGCATTTAAATTAATGTCAATGCTTCTCCTTGCAGATTATGAATTAGCAACTATTCTTCTGTTAATGTAAATTTAACTTCTTGTTGTTGTTCTTTGCTTTTGTACCAACTCTATTCCAGTAGAAATTGAAGTGCAAACTTCAGAAGGACGCTTCTCAAAGCGTCCAGATGGCAACAATAATTATTTATTATCTTTAGCTACCACGATTATGTTGCCCAATCTGTGATATTGTAAATCAGTTTTCAGATGGTCATAGTACTTGTAGCAAGTTTTGTGAAAAAAATTGCTCATTATATGTTTGTTCAGAAGGATGGAACCAGAGTACTGCAATGCTTTCAACATTAGTAAATCAATGTGGAAGTTTAGGTCTAAAAGGGACTCTGAGCATGGAGCAACCAGCGTGGTGGGATGCTCAGAATGAGGAATACATCATTCATGTGGAACAGAGTCTAGGTTTCTCTGAAATCCACACTCCCAAAGTGGATTCAGTCAAGGGCTGTACTATTTTCTTTTTACTGAACACAAATTATAGTGTAAAATGAGAGAAATTTCTTCTTTGGGCTAACACAAAAGCATGACGTTCAGCTGCAACAGCACTGGCATTCTGAAGTGAGGGTTCAACCCTTGTGCAATTTTCAAGATTTGTGTGTTTTTTTTACAAGCTTGCATAGGTTTTGCCCTCCAGAGTTTATTTTTCCCCTTAACCTAATTCTATCCAATCTGTCAGCTTTTCTTAGTAATATTCTGAGGCCACAATTTTTTTTCTTGCTGAAAATATTATCTCTAAGTGTTCTATATTTGCAGGGTAATGGTGACATTGAAATGAAGGGAATGACACACTGATTTTCAGCAAGGCTTTCATAAATTGTCTGCTTAGATTTATGATGTGCCACTTGATTTACAGCACTCCTTTTTTTTGGTGGATGCTGTTATCTGTTAACATTTCTGCAACAGCCCTCTTTTTTTTTTGGCTTCTCAGAGACTAAAGTAACACATCTTTACAATCTTATTTTTAAATTTTAATAACTTGATAGTCACAATTTCTGACTCTTAATAAGGATAGATCTTGTTTTCCAAATTACCATTTTGTCTTGAGCTCCTGATGCCTTTGTTCTTCATCTTACAAGTACTGTTGAAAAAAATGCTGTTTAAATTTTAAAGGTTCCAAAAGTTCCAAAAGGTTCCAAAGGTTTAAAGGTTCCAAAACTTACTCTGACAAATCTGTTTTCTGGTACTCTCAGAATTGCTCCTCAGTATTTTAGATTCCTCAGGGTCTCCAGTTTTTTTTTCCAGAGGATAGTCAGTGGTCAAAGCTGCTAAGTTTCTATTTTCTCAAGTCATGAAGACTGAATTTTGTTGTTTCTATAATGAACCCACTATAGTATCTTGTTTGGAGGGAGTTCAAGGAAATTTCCCTCACCTCGTGTGTGGAAGTGGACTTATGGCAATTAAGACTCTATTTATGGTCCAAAGCATCTTTTTCCATGCTGTGGTACATAAATGCTGTAGTACATAAATGCTGTCCAAGTGAGTGCCTCTTCCTGCCTGTGTGCATTACCAGGGACTGGTCTCGCCACCATCATGACTATACCCTTGTATATTAATAAAGCACATTCTCCTTCCAGCAGAAGGAAAGAAAAATGATGATTCAGATAATTGTTACAAACTCACAGGAGACTCTTCAGGTTCCACAAAGCTCCAGTTTGCCTTTTGTCCATCACTGGCTAAGACTTGTCACTGGAAAACTTGTCTTTCTAACTGACAACAGGTGCTACCTACTCAGGCCCATGCTACTCAGTGAGAAAGGTGTTCCCATCCCTTGTGGGACCCAAGAAACTTATGGATAAGGTTTTAGAGAAAGGCATAAAACTGTTTTCAAAGACTGCTAGGCGGGTGAATGTAATGCTTTGTTCTTTGCCAGTTAATGGGCAATGGCTTTCAACAATAGAGAAACACAGAAGTACAAGTGTGGCAGGAATGGATCGCAATAGTATTAACAGTAGGGTTACTAGGTTTAAAAACAGATATACAGAACTAACTGAAAACCATGTACCTATTTCTATATTGGATTAACTCCAAGGTCAGGTCTCTGTTTCAGCTGACAAGCTGCCAGACTGTTCACAGCTACTTGATACGTGGCATCAGTCTTTTGGCAAAACCCTCAGGTTGGATATTGCTTTTACTGTCCAGGAATAAGCACCATGGTGGGATTGCTTGGTCCTTTGTGGATGAATCACTCCCTGCCTGTCTTTAATCACTGCGTTCACAGCCCCAAGGTCCTTAGGTTGGTCCAACACCAGGAGTGTGATGTGGTAACCAAGAATTTTGGAAATAATCCCAAACACATCTAGTGTTGGTTCTCGCTGTCACAGCCAAGGTTCTTGATTGTCTGTTGGAATTCTCATGTGACTTGATCTATATTTTCCATTTTTTCTTCTAGTTTGAGGTCCACTAGGCTTTTTTCCTATGTAACGTAAGACTGAAGATATTGTGGTTTGTAGTTTTTCCCCCCCCTTCTATTACTATAAGCATATTTCCCAGTAATTTAAGAAATTTTCTCCAACCTTGAAAGTTGTTATGACAGGTTTTTACCTCCTACTTCATTAAGTAGCCATGGTTGGGCTTTCTATAGCCAAGACCCGTGTGCATCTATGAGAGCCAAGTATGTAAGTGAACTTGATTATAAGAAATGCCCACGATGTGGCTCATGTTCTCCCTGCTCTTGCATGAACAGAGATGATTTCTGCTGTGATTTGGGAGCATGTCTGTCTTGGGCAGATTTCATATGGAGATCAAAACAAGGATGAACGAGATGCTTCAGACAGCACTGCTGAGGGAAAAGAAGAATAAATGCTGCCCAAGATAAGAAAAGGGAGAAGAATATATTTCCTATCATCTTGAGACTGTTGGCTAAAAGAGCTTACATTTAAGGCCCGGCTTGTGAAGATATATAGCAACATCTGTTTTTGCAAAGCCTTTGAATATAGACAAAGCAAAAAGCTCCTACCCGTATGACAACCAGACTACATGTACAAAATAACAAGTCTTTTTCAGTCCGTATGAAGCACATTATCAGTTACTTTACTGCCAAGAACTATAAAGAAAGTTGCAGCTCAGAATTTGCCACTGCAGGTGATCGCTTGTCTAACTTTATTCCTTGAATCTTTTACTGGAATCTTCTTAAGCTCAGATTTAGGAATGCAATGGCTTCTCTTGAGGCTTTGGCTGCTGCTCTTATCCTCTCCAGCTGTCTGCTCTATCTCTGCGGCAAGTCTAGGTAGCAGTGAAGGTGATTTTAGGAAGCCATGATGTTGGCTGTGGCTTTTGCATATCTTTTTCATGGGTGTTAATGCTGTCCATGTGCTGAATGGGGAAGGGAGATGAAAATCTCTAAGCCTTCTCAGCTATCCTAAGAGGTAAAGTCATGGAAATATTCAATGATAAATGCTGTCTGTGTACTGTTTTAAAGATGTTGTGCCTATTCAGTTTGCTCCCATTCTTTTATAATTATCTTTAAACTTTAATTTTGTATTTCTAGGTATTTTCTGAGGCAGAGGAACATGAGAATTCTATGGTGGAAATAGGACCTGGAAGGAGGATATGCCAAATCAGCTCTCTTCCTGAATGACCAGGTGTATTTTGTGCTTCTGCCAGAGTGCAAAGGATACACTAGGTTCAAAGGTTTGGCAGCTGGAGCTCAGAACTTTCTTGAGAAACATCTCATGAGAGAAAAAAATCTTTAGACAATGCTCTTTCACCACCCTTTGTCTAGAGAAAAGCAACTGAGATGCAGTAATAACACACTCTGACACAGCTGAGAGCCTGTGCACAGTGATCGGAGGGAAAACACAGGGACCAAGATTGTATTTTAATTTGGCCATTGCCTGAGGATGACAGGAAGCTGCTGTCAGTCACAAAGTGAAAAGGATGATATTCTAGTGTGCTTCGGATGGCAAAAGGGGCTCTTTTATTCCTTCAGTGATCTATGAGTAATTTCTGACATAAAACCTCCAAGTCACCTGCAAAGCCAATTTGGGAGAGAATGGTAACAAACATTTCTTCTAGGAGTTCTGGAGGAAAAAAAAAAAAAAAAAGAAAAAAGAAAAGTAATTCCTGCCCTTTATTTTGCCTGGTATTATCTGCTGTACAAATGTCATTAAGTGACATTTCTCTCCTACAGCTATCCAGTATATATGAGGATTATTATTCTCTCCTTCTCCTCTCTTCCACTGAAAAAACAGATAGTGGCTGACAGTTAATGAGGGGGACTCTAATCTGACAGCACTATGAAAGCTGCTGACAGAAAAGATCTTGATAATGGCATAAGAAATTCTTTCTGTCTCAGGCTACCATTAAGGTGCCTGTCTGCATCTGGGAAGCCAGGACATTCTCCTATAGTAGAAGCTTGTTAGATCTGAATCCTCTTGTACTTCTACAACCTGTTTAAGAGGAAAACCCAAAACAGCTGTAGGGAGAATAACAAAATAAAGGCATTTGAAATATAAGGACTTACTAAGAATAAATTCCTGAATGTGAGTTTGTTGCCATTGTTCTGTGCTCAACAATTAAGGTAGATTTTGCTTTCAGTTACAGCATTTTCTCAGAGTCACTCTGTGTAATACTCTGCATATATATGTGTATAGAAATGGAGATTGCTGTGTAAATTTACATGGTGGACAGCCTATGATTTTGCACAGTGCAAGCTGCTCTGGATTGCCTGCGCTAGACCATGTGGCATAAACAGAAATTGCCATCTCAGCCTCAGTCCTGTGCCTTCAACCCCAGGAGACCAGCCTGTGGGACAAGGAGTGACATTGCTCTATGGTGCTCCCAAAGAATTTCAGAGCAGAATTTTGTTCTAAATATGCATTCATGATTTTTACCTTGCCATGTTCGGCCCCATGGTTTCAAACTATTAGGACCTTGCACACTACTGGTGTTGGGGAGGGAAGTTTCTTACTACCGAAGGGCAGAAGATGAACATATTTGGACACAGCTTCGTGTTGAGCACGTGCAATGATTTAACTTCTGAGATTTTTATTGTGCTTGAAGAAAGGGTTAATGCAGACCTAGAGTGGAAGCTGTGAGGAAGGCAATGGTGGCAAGTGCAGAAAACAAACTGTGACCAGAGAAGTTGAAATGAAGATTTGTTTTCGGAGTCCAGCACAGAGGAACTTTAGCATCAAGTTTCTTACTTGTTCAGTCTTTATTGCACTTTCTCAAAGGGTTGTTCTTTATACGTGTGTCTCAGTAAAAAAGAGAAACACATTGCTTTGATGTAGGTTTTCTTTCTTTGAGCAAAGAACAGGCCATCCAGGTGCTCAAACCTGCCTAAAAGGAAAACTTAAATAAGTCAGTCAGTATACCCAGCCTGTCCCTTGCATTTTGTAGGGTTAAACTTCATGTAAATTTGTGAAACTGGCACATATAAAAACACACTCTACCCTCTGTATTTTTTCCCAATGATATGTTGTCTGCTCACAAAAAGTGGTATTTCTATGTCCTTTTCTCCAGATATTCCCATTGTTTTGGTGGTGTTTTTTTTTTGTTTTGTTTTTGTTTTCCCTACCTACACATTCCATTTTAGTGTTCCATCTGCTTTCAACCTGCTTAGCATTATACTCTGGCTTTTAATGACAAAGGAATTCAAGTGTCAGGTTCTATATTTTATTGCTAAAGATGGCACGCAGACCTTCTTTAAATGGTTCCAATTCGTCTAAAGCCCCTGTTTGGATGGTTTTCAAAGGCAGCCGAGGGTTATCAAGCTTCTACTGCAGACCTTGCTAATCTTTTTAAAAGGCCTCTCTCTGAGGTTCTTTAACTTCCTAAACACTCCTTTTTTCCTACTTCAAAGCTAGGAAATAAGGTTTTTTTAATGTGAAAATTTCATACATCCTTGTCTTAATTTTTCTTGACAGGTGCAAGCTGTTGTGTGACCTAAAATCCATGGGAAAAAAACCAACAAAACCCCTACTTTAAAAATGTATAAAATAATTTTTGTCATTTTTAGACTTCAGACTGAAACTTTCTTAAATAAATACCTGCCACTTTAAAATCTCAAGTCTTGCTTATTTCTGGAGAAGAAACTGAATCAAAATACTGTGGACCTTCAACTCAGGAGTCTACCTTAATTTTGAAATGTTTGCAACTGCTAGTAGCTGCAATAGGTACTCCAGTCAGTTTGAGCTACTTTTTATTTCTCCAGCTTTCAATATTGCAGCTTTCTCTGTAGACCAACTTTCTGAAGCTCAGCAAATAACCTCCATGAGTGTCCTGGGGCTGTTCTCCACAGTGGACACTTCTCCTCCCTGACATGCACAAGGGATTGTGCTGAGCTGGAGGCAAACTGCCAGTCAGGACATATTGCAGTGAACCTTTCTTTTCTTCAGCTTAGGCATGTGGTCCATGTGAGCAGGAGAGCCCTGCTTTGGCATTGCCTGTTGTGTCCCAAGTGCCTGTAAAAGCAAGAAGACCATGTAACTTGGCAAGCAGCAATAAAAATGATTTTCTGCACACTGTTATGTTGTTTCTGGGGCTTTTGTACACACAGAATGCTGGGGTTTATTTGGGTGGATTTCTGAATAGGTGTTTTATTCCCTTAGATTTTAAACTGTGATTTCTACTTGTGTATATGTCTATAAGAAATCCCAGTTAGCACTAATCTGCATCTTGAAGCACTTTAAATATCTTTACACTGTTGTTCCTCACTTATCTGTGGGGAGGTAACTCCTCAGTGGAAGCTAAAATTCTTTATAGAAATATCTCTACTGTACAGAAAAGATATTTTTCTCCATGAAACTTGTAGATTGGTTTTGTTAATATTCCCAAGTAATTACCCAGCAAGGATCAAATTCTCTTTTATACTTTGTACATTTACCCAGAAATCTAAGAGAAATTTTTGCCTTTTTTTTTTTAATTATTTTTTTGTTAGCGGAAAAGTCTAATTGGAATGGATGAAATGACATTATTAAATACCAGAATGAAGATCACCAGGGAAATAATCAAGCTGCTGATACTCTGATACTCTAATGTTAACTCAGTGCTTCTAAATAATCAGTAATCAGCAGCTTGAATTAGACTGAGATAGATTGAGCTAAGTGCTTGACTATTCAAAGGGAGTGCAAGAGATTTGGGGAAAAGTTCAGTGCAGTCAGGGAAAAAAAATGTAGTTCATTAAATATGCAGGACTAAAGAAATCATGCTTCTATTTTATTTTAAGTAAACACATTATCTTTTGATATATGTTGGTCTTTCTTCATGTGAATCATGAATCATGCAGCACTTCAAGCTCTGATTAATATTCCTAATTGCTCTCCCTTTTTCATTCTTGCAGCTGGCAGATGGAATGCTGCAGATCAGACAGTGCCATATCAGTAGTGTTTATGCTGTCTGTGAACAAATGGTGTTACAGCCTGCACGTTTATCCCCTTTGATCCATACACAACTGAAGCAAGGTGCAATAATCAAGACTTGCTTTTTTTATTTTTTTTCTTTCTCTTTCCTGTTTCTGTGGTGTTAACTCTGTGGGCAGCAGATAATAGGACATGAACTGTGATCCAATTGCTTTAATGCCAAACAATTTTCAGCAACAAGGACATCTGGAAATCCTAGGAGATCCACATCCAGAATGGATGTCGACATCCATTCTCTCTGGCCAAGATATGCCAGAGAAATGCCTGTCTTCCAGTAAGTTGGGCTGAAAATTCTTAGTAGGAGTGTCAGTTGTTTTTGTGATTTTCTGTGCCAGTGCTAATTAGGGTGGATATACAAAGAATCCAAAAGAAAGAGCATAATATCAGTAAGAAGCTGAGAGATGATTTCTGATTAGCTGAAAAGTGAATGAAGGTTCAATAATTCCTTCTGTTTGCTAGAGGCAAAGAATGAGTTCTGTAAATGAAAGAATCCTAATTACTCTAGAAGTTTTAGCTTTTCAGATCTTTCTATTTCTTATGTGTTTTCAAACTACCTTCCAGGTCAAAGAATGACTTTCCTCACTAGCAGCAATGCAAAGTCTATTTTGATAGGAAAAGCAAGACCTTCTTTCTCTGTCATGACTGTTAGCAAAACTGGTAGATGAAGAGTGACCAGTTCATTTTATAATGTGCACATTGGTTTGTTGATGGTAAAATTAGATGACATTTTATGTGGTCAGCATTGCTATCATAATCTGTGTGTTTGCAATAAAAATATTTTAGCCTAAGGAAAGGTATTATGCTATGCATAATTCACTTGGCTTTTGGACACAGGAAGGTTTCTGTGTTTTCAGTTAGTTTTGTAAGAGGAAATGTGTTTTCTCATGCACTGTGTAGTACTTGTAAATGCACCATTCCTTGAAGGCACCAGAGTCTGACTAACATGAAGTTATTGGCTGAAGTTTAGGACTCTACTTTGAATATTCATCTTGTTGGAATAATTTAGGTAATGAATCAAATGACCTCCTGTGATTGCTTGGATGTGATTATTAAAACAAAACAAAAAAAAAAAAGGAAAAAAAGATGTACAGTATCACAGGTTATGACACCCGCACATAGAAACAGCAGCAGAGCCCCCGAGCTCAGACATCGTAATTCCTCATCAGCTATTTCTCTGAAATGTTTGGAACTTTGTCATTAAAAGGACTCTGTGGTTATAAAAATGATATTAAATTGCAGGAATTCAAAGAAATGTATATTGAAGAATACCCAGTGAAACTACTGGATATGAGGCTACAAAATGTCCATTTAATTATCAGAAATATTCTGAACGTGTTTCCATTTAGGACCCATCAGTTCCACCCTGGCTGCAACCTCAGGTGTCAATGCAAAGCAAAGCAAACTGAGTAATTCTTATAACTTCCACAAGTAAGATGGTAGTCTAAGCAGGTTCCTACACTGGCATACTTATAAAACTTCAATTTTCTTATATGGTTTCAACTTCTTTGGGTTGAAACTGTATCTCAGTTCATGTTATTATTCTCACTATTAATAGCTGAAGGGACTCCTATAAGCTGCAAGTGTCTAGTTACAATTCCCTGGATGTGCCAATTGTTCTCTCCATTGCTGTTGTTGTCACAGAAGTTACATTTTTGTAGCATTATTTGTCATGATGCTAAATTCTCATAGTTCCTGCACAGGTGTTGAAGTGTTTTATGCATTCTGTGCTGGAAACCAAGGCATCATGGGGTTGCATGAGGTACTAGCACCTTTCTTATTTTGTACAAAACTACCTCATCTTTTTCTTTTTTTTCCCCTTCTTTTTTCCTTTGGCGTCTATAATTATAATTATAGAAATTTGTTGAGGCATTTCATGTATCTGGTGGGGTAAAGATGTGTCTTTTTGATTTGATTTACCACTCTGATGTACAAAATGCCAAATTTTCCCTCTGGCAACATGTGACAGTTATAACACTGTTTTCATTCCAGGCAGGTTTCAGGCTAAAACCAGAGGTGTATTAGAGAATTTGTCTGA
Source organism: Cephalopterus ornatus (assembly GCA_013396775.1). Classification (NCBI taxonomy): domain Eukaryota; kingdom Metazoa; phylum Chordata; class Aves; order Passeriformes; family Cotingidae; genus Cephalopterus; species Cephalopterus ornatus. Next base: position 106,053 of record VZRE01007121.1, read on the forward strand.
TACAAATTGGCCCTGATCTTGCAGGACACCAAATCAACACGCCTAACATCTGCAAACCAGGATTTTTTTCCTCCCTTCCAGGCATCCCATCACTGTTGTTCTTTGGCATCTGAACTCATGGTGAACTGAGTTTATCTTTGTTAGATAAATCTATCTTCAAAGATAGACTTTATCTTCATTATGGGATAATATAATGTGCAAGTGAAAATTGGTAATGAGATGTTACTGCTCTTGGAGTGTGATTTATTAGGAGGAAGCTAAATTCTGGCTAAACAAATACACTTCTATTTCAATGTTGACAGAAGATGAGTAGAGCATCTGATCATTCCTTATATCTTTAAGAAGTGGTTTCCTAATGAAATTAGATACTTTAAGTATCTATATCTCTAGCTCAAAACTTATTTGACATTTCATTATCATACGAATTAATTTTTTAGCCTGGCAAGTTTGGACGTAAAACTTGGATACTAAGTACTCTGTGAAAAATTGACTAGGAGAATTATAAAGATTCTAATATCTCAGCATTTTCTTTGCTTTTATTGATCACTGCAATCTAGATGATGTGTCAGCAGGCAAAAAGCATTCTAAGTAAGTCGATATATTAAAAATGGTACAACCTTTTATTTAGATTTATATTAGATGCAATCAGGTGACACACAACTGTGATCTACTTTGTGACTTTCAGAATTGGTTGCATCAAAATCAAAGGAAATTTGACTGAATAATATTAATATTTTAGTGCTACTTGTCCTTATTTATTGAGGTATTTACTTTGATATGGTCCCTAACATTTATTCTGAATGAAAGTCTAGAGACTTATAACCGCCCTAAGAAACGTAGTTTTCCAGCAGAAAATTGTTTTTGTTTAAATACAGTATATGCTTAGTTGTTACAGAACTGTTGCATCACCCTTGCTATCACATTTTGGCTTTATACAGGTTTTAGTGAATTATATCCTGACTAATACAGCAAAAAATTACTATTAACAAATGTGACAGTTTCTGTTGGGATTTTTTTTAAGGTTGACTAGTTTAAATTGGATTTATCTGAAACCTGGTGTGTCATGTAATAACCTGGGTGGGGCGTTTGGTTAAAATAAAGCTTTTAACTCATGTTAGCTAAATTATACATGCTAAAAAGTACAGCAATTTTTATTTGTTAAAAATGCATGTAACAGGTAAAACATAGCAAAAAAAAAAGACTGAGGATTTCAAAGAGATATTTAACAAAGAGGTAATTCTGTTTTATAATAAATATCAGCCATGTCTAAATTATTGACATATCAGTTGGTAAATGTTCCATTTTTTATCATTTATTACTCAGGTAAGGCAGGGGAATGAACAGCCAGGTACATGCAAAGCTCTTCCTTGGTGAAGTTTCTAAAGGGGAGTGGTCAGGGAGAGATGGATCTCAGGGAAAGACAGGCTCAAATCTGTATTCTGTCACAAACTTCCTCTGAGGTAACCAGGTAAAAACCATAAATTCCATATGCAAAAATAGCGGTTGTTTTCATTTTCAGTGGGTCACAAAATTCTGAGGGCTGTTGTAGACCTGACGAGAGACTTGTGCTCTATGTTTCCTACTTTCCTAAGTGAGGATTAATGAACTTTTTGGTTTTACAGTGTACTCTGAAGTAACGGAATTACTCTTTCCCTTCATCTGTCTGGAAACAAAGGTCATTGCGCAGGGCAGCCTAACATTGTCTAGGATAACTGTTCTGGAAACCTCTGAAGAGAAGAAGAAGGAAAAAACGTGAACAATATGATGGTATCAACACATAAATAAAAAAAAACAAACCACAAAAATGGTATGTTTCTGGGATGTAAGAGAAGACAGATGGAAAAGAGACAAAAAAATAGTGAAATGACAGTCAAAAGGAAGAAGATGCATTCTGACCCAGGGCTCACTGGGGACCTGTGTGTCTGAGCACCCAGGACCTGTTGGGTCTTTCTGCTTCTATCTATTTCCTTTATCTTCTGGTTTGGTGACACTGCATTTTCGGGGAAAATCACAGAATATTCAGAGTTGGAAGGGGCCCAAATGAAAGATAATCTTTAAGGAAACCACATGTGAGAGGAGTGTGTGCCCAGAGATTGTTTCTTCACACTGTCAAGGTAGATGCCACATATCTGCCTTTTTAGTTCAGAGGGTGCTTTTCTTCCTTTGATGTCCCCAGGGTTAACCCAGACCTCTCTATCTTTCTGGTCTTTTCTTCAGACCAGCAACTAAGCTGATCTCAAACTTCTCTGCCAGGTTACTTCCTGCCTTCCACCTTTACCTCTGAAAAAGTCCATTCATTTTCTATGCTAGCCTCTATTCCTCTTCACTCCAGAATGTGCTCAGAACACATCTGACTTTCAACTCAGCTCTCTATTGTCTTGTAAGTTTAGCATGTGTCAAATACAAACCCAGAAGCATACCTTTTCCCCCTTGCTGTTGTTAACTGATTATTTCTTTGTAGGTAAGGATTTTCTTCAAGGAAAAAATATCACTAATGAAGCAGATATGAAAATATATTTTTTTCTCTATGGATATATTTCTAGTATCCTTTTCCAGCAATATCTGAGCAAGCAAAGCAAGGAAATTTTATGTTGCTGCCTAGTCAAACTCTCTTCCTGACATGCAGTCTTGTCTGCTGTGCTTGTGGATGTTACAGCAGGAACATACATCGAGTTAACCAGCTTTGTCTCTCCAGAGCAGCAAGGCGGGCTTTAGTCTGCAGTTTATAGAAGTCCCCCTGTTCTGTCAAAAAAATTCTTTCTGTTAACTCTAACAGCCCAAAGCCTCTCGCTGTGCTCCCTTGCTTTTCTTCCCTATTGCTACTTCCAGATGGATCTGAACTTCGATTGCATGGTCCTGACCACAAAGTCTAGTGTCTCTTTTAGGTGCTGTTTCTCCTGCTCACACCTGACATATTGCACCTCCCGAACTAGGGGAGGTTTGTCAGGACTGCACTACGCTTCTTCCAAATCAGATCTTTGAGATCAGAACGAGTGGTGCCTTCTGTTTAACACTGCTGACCCTTGTCCAATTTTCAATATCTAGTGGGAGGATTTTTATATTTGAAAAGTGATGCTTGTGTATGCAGCCAGAATTAAAGATGATTTTCTATTCAAGGTAGAGCTCAAGCAGCCTCTGCCTCAGAGATTCCTGCGCTGCTTTTCCAATGCTTCTTGAAAAGCTACAAGTTGTGCCAACCAATTTGTTCCCTGATCTTTACCAAGACAGGAAACCATTCTAAAACAATAGAAAGTGACCACTGTCTTATTTATAACAGGCCATAAAAGCATAAAAATTACACTGTGTTGAAAGTATATAAAACCCTCGGAGTCCAATAAAGCCAGTTGATGGAGCTGAAACTTCTGATAGCCTCTGCAAAGGGATACCTTTGGGTCAGTCTCTGCTGTGGAGGAGCTGAGTGATTTCCGTATGGAAGGGGTACTGTTTGGGAGGAGAAGTACGGGGATTTTACTTTTAACTAGCCTAGACTGAATAGAGAAGGGCAGGTGGGGACTTCTGAGAAAGTTGTGTATAAGGGATGGTTCTTTGGGACTGGACTTAGGAACACGGCCGAACCTCTAGTCATCAGTGTGGTTGGTGCTTTCCAGATGAATGAGAGATGAAGGGGGTAGAGGTAGGTGTGGAAGACCAGAATGATCTTAAAAACTATTCTGGGAAATGTCTTAGTAGTCATATTCTCTTCCAAGGTGCATGCCAGTAAGCTTTAGTTGCTATTCTGAAAAAGAGCTGTAAGCAGAGCTTTGGAAGGAAGTAGGCTTTCACAATAGCTGGACTAATAGCTGGAGCATGAAATCCACATACACAACACAGAGAAAGTGAGGACAGTGAATTCTGTCTGGGGGGAAAGGTCCAAGTCTAGGTGAAATGGCTTTCCTTAATATTTCCTCAGTGCTCTAGATTAGTACAACATTTTGGGGTGCACGGCACTTTTCCTAGATTCTTCTCAGCTGAGTGAGCATTACTGGAGCAGTAAAGACTGTGCTGTCCCTGGGGCAGGTCAATTCTGTTCTATTCATGTTTTTGTCCAGGAGTATTACTTGCACCAGGACATCACAGTGATACCACGCTGTTGCAATGAAACTACCCTCTAGTTCTCCCCATGCAATTTATTTCATTCATCTTCTGCTGCCCTGTGCCATTGTTTTTGCGGAGAGAGCACTACACAGGACTCTACAGTCACCTTAGATGATTGTGCATTTGTGTGGCTTGCTTGGCAGAGATGGGAGAGAGATGAAAGGTACAAGCGTACTCCTGTCTTATCATAAAAGGCAAGTGTAAAGGGACCAGGGGATTTTGAGGCTGAAGACTCTTGTCTGTGTACTCTGGAGTCCTTGTGACTTAAGTTTATATCAGTGAAGCTTTACTGGTTGCAAGACTTGTTTCCTGATTCACGTCATCTTAAAGGAGATCACCGCCTGAGCTATGCAGCTCAGACATGAATTGCCAGCTGCATCTTCATGGCATCCCTGGTGGCTGAGGGAAGAGGCTTTATGTTGGTGGAGTTCCACCTAAATGAGAGAATTTCATGCTGCGAAATATGACTATAACCACCCCTTACTGACACACACAGCTGGGGTTATCCTTCATGTGACGTTTAGTCTTAGTTTTGTCCTCATCAAAATTTCTCTGGAATGAAAGGTGAAGAGATGTGATTCTGTGAGTTACTGAGAGCAGGTGATCTGTCTAAGCAGGCTCTAAGAATCATGTTGGCCCATTTCTGATGGGTCTGCCCTCTTTAGTGTTCTTATTTATGGACCTGTTAACAAAACACTGCTTTGGGATATATATTTTTTTCCTTTAAGGGAAAAAGCTTTCACATTTGGTCTGGAAATGAGACTGCTTAAACTGTTGCTCATTTTGCACTGGAGCTGCCACATCTGCAGCTGGAACTATGCCAAGGCTCTGATGGAAGAACAAAGCAGATGGACTTCTAACCTTTACAAACGGTATATTACAGCAAAGCAAATGGGAATTAAATTAGAGAAGCCATACACTCGGTCATTTAATATGAAAATGGGGAAAGTTCAGACATATCTTTGTATTGGAAACAGTTCTGTGCTCTGTTTTTATTTTATTTTATGTTGTTGAGAGGGAAAGGAGGAGTTCCTCTGCCCCAGTGGTGCCATAGCAGGAAAGTGAAAATTCATTATTTTCTTCTAGACTTTTTTTGTTCTTGGTGAGAAAACATTAGAATGGAATGTAGAATTGAAATCACTGAAAAGTGTCATGTTTTAACTCTGGCAGGCAGCTAACTCCCATCCAGCCACTCGCTCATTCCCCACTGGTAGGTTAGGGGGGAGAATTGGGAGTGTAAAAGGATAAAGACAGTTCAAGAGGTAAAGCAAAAGCTGCACATGCATGCAAAGCAAACCAAGGAATTAATTCACCACTTCCCATGGGCAGGCAGGTGTTCAGCTGTCCCCAGGAAAGCAGGACTCCATCATTTGTAATGGTGACTTAAGAAGACAAACACCATCACTGTGAATGTGCTAGAGCAGCTTTGGTGGCACTGAATGTCCAGACAGGGTCAATCCAGAGCACCCAGACAGTACAAAGAGAAATCTCATAAACTTGAAGATAAAGACATTCGTGGGTATTGAAACTTTTTTTCCTTGTGCATTATAAATGCGATTCAAACGAACAAGCACAGATTCTGCTCTTTAGATTACACTTTTTCTTAAGGCTTATCATTGACTTTCTCGTTTGATTTGATGTAAGAGGTTATTAAGTGACACTTCTTGACCTAAGATCGAAGTTCAGAGGGTGATGAAATCTGTCTTAGCAGTCCATGTTTCCCTGGAAATTTTTTTGGGGATAAAAAGCTACTGCTATCATTACTCAGTGTCAACAATATTAAAAAAAAATAAAAATCATACAGTTAAATTCGAAATTAGGAACAAAAGATTGGACTCTTCTCTAGCATCCTAGCTATAAACATTTCTTGAGGACAGAATATCTCTCTGCTGCTTTTACAGTCAAGGAAAATGTCTCCTCTTCTGGTTTCATGGTGAACAGAACAAATTGGACAAAACTGTAGGAGTAGGAGAGAAGTAAGCTCATACCGATCATAACTTTTAGGAAGAGCACAAGGTAAAAAAGATATGAATAAGTACTGCTGACAGCAGAGAGACTGTTAACAGAAAGAATTAACTACATATTCAGTAGAAAGTCTCCAGTCTATGTAGTGTTCAGTGGTGCTACTGATGTGTCTCTGGATAAACTAAAGCAAAACCTCATTAAAATGTAGCTCCTGGTGATTCTTGTAAAGCCTGCATTATCCAGAGCAGATGATAGCAATAACAAAAAAGTGAACACGTCCATTTCTTTGTCTGATGGCAGCTCCATAATAAATACTACATAACATGCTAGAAAGGATATGAAAGCAGGTCACAAAACACAGCAGTCTTGATATTTCAATGAAATGGGTTCCAGCCAGCAATCCACATTTTAAACATGACCAATGATAAAGTTATTAAGGTTATACTGAGGATCAAATAATGACATGGCTACAGGCTGAGGGAGAAATCTAGTCTCAGCGCAAGAACTCTGAAGAGAATATGGGATGCTAAATTTCCTGTGGCTATAGGGAATATTTTGATTCTTCAAAGAATAAAAGCCCAAAATTGCTGATGAGAGAGATATATGATGATACTTACCTTGAGTTTAACAAAGCTTTTGACATTGTCACTGACAGCTTCCTTCCAGCTATCCAAGCTGGGATATTACTGGCTTCCAGAGTGAGCTGTAAGATTGGGTCATTGACTGGGTCATCAGGCTCAGTAATTAATGGGTTGTATTCAGTGTGGAGGCCAGTAATATGTGGACTTCCTTGGGCGTCTGTAGTGCGACCTATCCTGTTTATTATGTTGTGGTGGTTTGACTCTGGCTGGATGCCAGGTGCCCACTAGAGCCATTATGTCATTTCCCTCCTCAGCTGGACAGGGCAGAGAAAATATAATGAAAGGCTCGTGATTTTAGCTGAGAGCAGGAAGAGATCACTCACCAGGTTACCACCAAGGGCAAAACAGACTCAGCTTGGGGAAATCAGTTTATTTTATTGACAATAAAATCAGAGTAGGATAATGAGAAATTAAACCAAATCTCAAAATATCTTACCCCCATTCCTCCCTTCTTCCTGAGCTCAACTTCACTTCTGATTTCTTTATCTTCCACAGGCATCAGGGGGATAGACGGGGAATGTGGTCAGTTCATCACACGCTGTCTCTGCCTCTCCCTCCTCAGGGGGAGGACTCCTCACACCCTTCCCCTTCTCCAGCGTCTGGTCCCTCCCACAAGAGACAGTCCCTCACAAACTTCTCCAACATGAGTCCTTCCCATAGGCTGCAGTGCTTCATAAACTGCTCCAGTGTGAGTCCTTCCCACAGGGTGCAGTCCTTCAGGAACAGGCTGCTCCAGGGTGGGTTCCCCTGGGGTCACAAGTCCTACCAGCAAACCTGCTCCAGTGTGGGCTCCTCTCTCCACAGGACCACAGGTCCTGCCAGGAGCTTCCCATGCTCCTGTGGGCATCCACCTGCTCTGGTGTGGGGCCAGGCCAGCAGAGGCCAGGCACTGCCTGCTTGGGAGGACACCAGTGTGGTGCTGGATAGAGTGCCTGACCTGTGAAGAGAGGTTGGAGAACTGGGCTTATTCTGGAGCAGACACAGCTTTAAGGACACCTAATAGCAGTCCCCAGGGCCTACTGAGGAGATGGTGCTTGGCTTTTTGGCTGCTGTTCTCTTCTCCCTGGTATCCAGTGACAAGATGTGTGTGAATGGCTCAAAGCTGTGCCGGAAGGGTTTTAAATTGAACATTAGGAAGCGTTTCTTTGCCAGGAGGGTGGTCAAACCCTGGAACAGGCTTCCTAGAGAAGAGGCTGATCTCCCATGACTATCAGTTTTGGAAGGTATCGGACAATGCCCTTAACAACATGCTTTAACTTTTGGTCAGCCCTGAGTTGGTCAGGCAGTTGGACTGACCTGTTATAGGTTCGGTTCAGTCCTACTCTATCCTATCCTATCCTATCCTATCCTATCCTATCCTATCCTATCCTATCCTATCCTATCCTGTCCTATCCTACTTTTGCAGTGGTGCAGATGGGAGGGTGACAGAGAATAGGGAGGTACTGACAGAAAGAAAAAGTTTTTTTCCTATGGTAACAGTCTAAAGATTGTATAATGTTCTTGGAGGTTTTCAAGACCCAGCAGGATAAATTCCCTAGTGGCCTGATCTGAATTCAGTGTAGACCCTACTTTTAGATTAGTCTAGACCCCCCTTGGAATTATTCTGAGGCACTTTGATGTTGGCTGCCAATCTTGCTTATGGAATTATTGTAGTTGTGGTGTTACTATTTAAACAAAAATCATGTAACTGTGAGGAGGTTCGAAGATCCAAAAATGGGGATTAAAGAAACTCCCAGAAAAATATCACTCAGTATGAAGCGTGACTAATGGTTCATCAGTTAGCTTACAGATGTAAGCATGAGTAAACCTGATACTTTTACACTAAAAGAAGGTTATTTGTGCCCATTTAACTATTTGTGAATGAGAATAGGAATTTATATATACCCTTAAAATAAAAAGAGAAAATCATGGATCTAATTGCATAAATCTTGTGTGTGAACTGAGGATGAATAGAGATAATACTGGTTAAAGAGAAAGATCATCAGAAATCAGCAAATACACCTGTCACCTAATCGATCTGGTTAGATTTGCAGTTTTCTGACCATTGCTAAGAAAGATTGCATGCTTGGGTACAGCATGTTGAACTAATGGGTGGCTGCAGAAAGTATCTGAGCAATCTGTGATTAGTTATCGGAGGCAGTGTATCAAGGCTAGCACCATAGTGCTTAGCTACCATCCATTACTACAAATCTGCACAGTAAGCACCTGGATATGCAAAGATTTGCTCTAGGTGAGCTCTGCAAGTTTTGAAGCAGAGTAATGCTGTGACTCCTGGCACACACAAATTCAGGTTAGTCTGTCACTATAAACCCACTGACCATGCTGGCAGGGCCAGTGGAAGGAGGGAAGGGCATGGCTGATGTGTGTGTGAGGAGGCTATGGGCCCAGTGTTTTGGAAAAACTTCTGCTGGTTGAGGGGAAATCTGGCCACTACAACATGTTGACTTCCTAGCTATGAGGCTGTTCAGTCCTTGTCACTGAGGGAGGGGGTAAGAGCAAGGCTACTGTCGTTTACGATTTCTTGAGAGACATCTTAATTTCTTAAAGTCACCATTAAGCAATTAAGTCCCCTAATCCAGTACATAAAAGGACCTATAATTTCTAAAAACTCTGTTGATGATAGGATAGCACAGATATAACTCATTTTCACGGTGCTAGCAGCACTTTACAGCTACAACCCATCAAATTCTTATAAACAACTGTAAATGTACTTCACTTTGCAAATTTATAGTGCTGGGTATATTTTTAATCCATGAGACTCTTCTGGACAAATATTCAGAGAAATTTCCATGGTTTTGCCTATAACCTGTAAACTAAACAGTGGCAGGCTGTGGGCATGTGCAAGGAGCATGTTCACATTAAGCTGCTAGCCGAGTCCTGGAAGAGCTTTGATTTGCTTCAAATAATGCTTTCCAAGGAAATGCTCAGGTAAGACCTGGGAGACAGCACAAGCCAGGGACAGTTCCCAGTGAACAGCCTGAATACAATCATTTTGTTTTTGAAGATGAGAGTTTAGCCAAAATGATAAAGTTGTGCTATGCCAGTTGGCCTCCAGACTGGAGAATGGTCCCTGGCCCCTTTCGTTTACTAGAATAGACGTAGCCCTAGTTGTTGTGTTCACAAATACATCGTTAGCAATTTGGGACCCTGGTGACAGTCTTGTCTGCTGCTTGGCCACCTCTGGCTGTTGGTACATAAAGTCGTGGTCCTGTGAAGGGCAGACGCTGTGTGCATATTCTCTGCTATGTGTAACTTGGTGCTATTGCGGTGCAAGAGGATATCCTGAGCTGCCACCTGTGCAAATAAAAACTTGTTCCAATTAACACGTATCGAATGAACACAGCACCAGATAATTACAGGAAGATATCTTTGGAAGGATAAAAAAGTATTTTCCTTTGGAAAATCAATGTCCTCTCACCCTACCTCTTTAATGAGTGTTCATACCTGTCATTGCAGCTTTCCTGTTGAGACCACGTCCTCCTCCCCAAGCCATTAGCTGTCTCTTTTCATTTGTGTTGCCATGCCATAAAAAAGAAGACAAACACTGTGGGATCACAAATGTGGCTGTAATTCTTTATCAAGCAATTTAAAGCAGAAGCTAATAACAAGGAAAATGACTAATACTTGAATAGATTGCTGCATATACAAACAGTGCAATAATTGTCTCTCAGTCTGAACAAAAAGATAATAAAAATGTTTTACAGGGCTCCTTAATAGTACAAAAAAATTTAAAATCAAGACTTTATTGCAGAAAAAGGAAGCATTAATCTGTCTGAGGGCCATTTTGTGGAGAATGCTTCCTGAGGAGGTGTGGTAATAATTACTTATCTTTAATAGATTTCTGGGTCGTGGAACCAAAATATAGTGGTGGATGAGGTACAGGGGTTATTTATGAGCCCCTAAGCCACCATGCTCCATTCTATCCCACATCTAATGTGACTTGCAGGTCTGAATTTTTAGCATGTTTCTTCGAGTCCCTTTCAGCATCCAGCCGTTGCAGGTGGTTGAAGGAAATGTGCTGGCTGAGTCATTTCATGATGTCACGTGAATTTTCTGCTGTCTTCTGAGAAGTATCATGTTGGCAACTCAGAGTGCAGAAAAGACTGATAAAATATGGTGATGGACCCAGCTTTATGGGAATAAGGCATGCAACAGAGAAAGAGAGTTACAACAGAGGATACTGTAGAGCACCACATTGGGGATGGGGGTGGTGGTGCTTGTGACCAGAGTGGCAGCAAAAGTGGACAGGCGGGAGCTTGGCTAAAACAAGGTCTCGCCTGGGGAGTCAAGGGAAAGTTGGTTTAAGCAGAGTAGTAGAGAAGACAGAGCTGTCTTCCCGCTTGAAGTTAATGGCAATATTATCAGGAAGCAGTATATTATATATTAGAGTTTTATTCTTGCTAAAGGGCCAAGCTAACTACCGAACAACATATTTTAGGGTTTTTTTAAACTTAATTTGATAGAACCCATCTACTGACATTGGTTTTTAGCAGGATGACAAAACACATGTTCCCTGCTAACTATTGTGTGATCTAGACCTGACAAGTAATTTTCTTTTTCCCCCAGGGCTGCCATATGACCTTTGAAGAACTTTTCTCTGCTTGGTGGATATCAGAATTTTGTTTAAATATAGATGTTCAACCTCCTTTCGATGGTTTGTGTTTTGTTTGCAATTATTCTGCATTTTTCCAGGACACGTTTATTGTAGATGTACTCATACAAACTCCAAGTTCAAATGACAGCCCCTAGAAAGGAATGAATGATGCTAAGAACTTCTCTTTAGTTATTGACAGTTAACCCTGTCTTAGTGGAATAAAGTTGAGTATCTCAATGTCAAAGAAAACTGTATCGATCATTTCTCAAGTCTGAATAAAGCCTGGTCTAATGAAAATGAAATAATTCTCTAGCAATTCCGTTCTAGCAAGACATGGAATATTACTCTCACATATGAATTTTTTTTTTTTTTTTTTACTTTCAATATGATTGTATTCACATTTTGAGACACAAGCAGAGTTTGGGGGTAAGTTACCATAAAATAAAAGAGCTTGGAAATTACCCTGCTGAGTCATCTCTTGTAGGATTTTGGGGTTTGACATTCTTAAATTTTCTGCACACTTCCTAATATATCCTTTTATATTGTTCATTATATGCTATATAAATGTTGTGCATGAAATAAAATACTTAAAATATGTTACTAATTCATTATTTTAATTAATACTCTCTTTCTTCACATTGCATACTCCAACTTATTCCCTTACCACTGCCAGGGAGAAACAAATTACCTTAGTATGAGTAATGGGAACAATTCAACCTAGAAGGAGAAATGCACACATGACACAGTAGAGATGAACAGATGAGAAATGAATGATTGCACAAATTTAAAAATAAATAATGGAAGCAAAATATTTTGGTAACATCTTCAATGCATGAAACAAAACACCGGGGACATCAAGAAACATTTGTGAAAAGCTTTCTGTCACTACGAGCAGGTAGTGCAGTTACATATATGGTAACTAGAAAGTGGATGGAAAAACAGCTTTTGTTTGTTTAAGATACCATGTAACTTTGAGGCAAAGCTGGCTATAGAAGCACTGCAGCACATGTGCCCACAACTCAACTTGAATTCTCCCAGAAACATACTGTGATGGAAAGGCAAGCTTCTATATTTGAATTACTGGGGTTCAAAAGAGAGTTTTGCTTAGCTTTTTTTTTTTCCCTCTTCCCTGTAGCTGTTAAATATTGTTGTCTATCATTGTTAGAAGAAATAATTAATAACACTTTAAACATAATTTATCACTCAGTCTAGAGCAGTAAAAATCCCTAATCAAAAAGCCCAGATTGGAGGCTAGCACCTTTCAGACTGATCTGTATAAGGGAGTTTGATCTACAAATATACATTAATTTCAACAATGTGATTATTACAGGTTTTTGGCTTATAAAGATGGTGGTGGTAAGTGGAGTACTTAAAGGATAAGACTAAAACATGTCAGCTACTTTGTTCTGTATAATGACTACTTTTCTTTACCAAGTCATACATGTATGAGCTGTATGCTAGTAGGTATCAGCTGAATGTGTAGAAACCCAGATATCCCTGTGATTGAACAGCTGGCACAAGTAGCTTCATGTGTTCTACTACTTCACTATTTAGAAGTAATTATGTCCTAATAATGAGAAGCACTTATCATAGGCTCCAGATAAATGAGGACTCTCTTTTCATTATAAAATAGGTTTACAAACCATGATTTGCTGTACTACCTTCTAACACCTTTCCTTGCTTCCTTCACATCTTCAGAGGGTCTCTGTGTGAGCTGTGCTGATGTGAGCAGAAAGAGCTAGTGGTGGAGGGAAGCACACTACAGAGGTGACGTGACTCTCAGGGTGGGGATAAGGAGCAAAAGGGAGCAGGACTCTACTGGAGTCAACATATAGCAAGTTACATCCAGTAAGATCTGCAACTCACTATGGGAAGCACTAGAGAAGCTTCAACTCCTGTGACCTTGATGATCTGGGATGACACCAAGCACATGCATAGCGGATGTGTTCCAATATCCAGAAAACACTTCTCCGGGGACACTGTCTGATCGAGATCGCTTGCAACTGCCCAAATGTCAACATTTTGCAGCTAGGAGATAGCTGGCATGAAAGACAGAAGAGGTGTGGGACCTCTAGCAGAGAACAAAAATGAATCCCTGGGCCTCATGCTGTCAAGCTAAAGGAGAAATGACGTGATTTTACATACCTATATGAATACCCAAGTTAGAATCCTCCAGTAGACATCATGGCTTTCTTTCTTTTCACATTGGTTATCTATATCTTCCCAGGTGCATGGTGAAGGTTACCAGATCAGTCTTTGCTCACTCACACCTGTTCAAGCATCTCTACATTTTTCCTGCTCAATTTAATAAGACCAAGTCTCTGGCACAGACAATATAAAAGATTATGAGCCAACTGTATGATCAAGTATATTCAGAAACTCCTTAAACTCATGAGATGCCACTTTGCCTCCTAGCTGCTGTGACATGATTACTGCATTACAAGTCTTTAATAATATAGTGAGATCAATGATACCTGTACTATATAAGCTTCACCACTGAAAATCTACAGAGGTTGAACATCTACCTGCTCTCCAAGCAGAGGGTCCCCACATGTATTTTTAATATTTTCTTCTTCTTGTATAATTTTATTTTTAATATAAAAATCATTGGAGTTACAAAAGTTACAATCCTTTCTTTTTCTGCAAATCAGTGCCATAGTAATTTATTCCACTGATCTGATATTGCTGATGGCAGAAGCTGAAGGTGCTCTGTTTTGCCCAGATAAGGGTTTATTCAAGACCCTGTAGAGTCAGCGCTGCTTCCCTAACTCTTGCTGAAAGCAAGAAGCGTGTTTGTGCCCATAACTATGACAGAGGAATTGAGCTGGATTTACATGTGGGTGATGGTAGACGTCTGGTAGCACCCATCATGTCAGCCAGATTTGACTGGTCCTTATAACCTCCTGCTTCTACCTTGCTGCAAAGTGAACTTGCACTGATTCACCTGATTACTTACTTGTGTTTATATTACATTGCTCTTTCTCTCCTTTAACTAAGCTAAAAACTCTTTCAGGCAAGGATTTGACTTCCCTATGCTGTTTTATGTCTGGCCTAGTCTGACCTGTTCAAAAATGAGACCTTCTGTCCTTTTACAACTACTGCTACTGGTATTGCTGCAAAAAAATCAATGGCATCATTAGAAAATAAAACTCCTGTGTGCTTTAGTGCAGCTGCCACCGAGCTGAGATACATAGCTACATTAAGACATAGTAATATTATACTTACGTGTCCTTGTTAGTGATGGTAGAATGATAATATGGACCTTGATTCTCAACTGTTTTTTTAATTTCCCTGGTGAAGTGAGTTGCTCTTGTTCAGAAAGCAGAATAGGTTATCAGAGTTATCTATGAATGTATGAAATTGAACTACCTTTTCTGCCTTACTGGATTTGAAATTCTGCAGTGTAACAGCTACATCAAGTAACAACACTGCTGCCTAAATTGACATTGTAGGCAACAGGCAATTAATCATCAGAGCAGAAGTACATAGTGAATGTGCTTATTCAGTTGGTCTTTTTATTCTATTATGACTTTGGATTTTAGGAAGAAGAAATTGCATACACTTTCATATTGACTTCAGGTTCTGGATACCCACCCTTTCTTCACTTACCTCCTGGGTGGAATTGCATCTCGTGATAGCCTTATTGGTTCTTCTGTCCCAAAGGAACTCATAGTCATCCCATGTATATGCCTTTCCATGTTATCCAGTCACAGATGTTTCCTATCCTATTGATTTACAGGCCTTTAAACAAAAAAAACAACCCAGAAAGAAAGTGTTAAAAAGTTCTGGAAGAGAAGAATATGTCACAAACAATTTTAGCTCATTGCTTAGTCTTAATATTTTTAAAGTTAGGTTTTGTGTTTTTTTTTTATTTAGTAAGTTTGATTAGCTAAAATCAAAGAGGGTGAATTTCAAATGGAATATGGGTTCATGCTTCCCTGTAGTCCCTAAACTCTAAGAGGATAATACAACTGTAAAGGCTTTGCCCACATGTAGTACCAATACCGTCAGTGCTGAGTTAAGGTCGCTATCAAAATAGATAAATAATTTTTTTTTCAATGGCTAATGTTATCATAAGGTTCTAATGTCTTTCTACTAATGCCTTACTTATGTTTGCTCATCAAACAGAACAGGTTTTGATCTGCCAATGTTGACTTTACTTTCATCTTCCTACTTCCAGCAAGACCTATGTCCAGGCTGGGAGGTGTTAAAAATCAGCCCTCTGAGTGCAGGTTCAGATGTTCCCCTTTCTGCCTCCCTGCAGAAAAGCAGAGGTAGAGTCTCGTCCTGTAGTTCCTGAATAGGATCCTGGCTCAAACAACTTTTTCATAGCTTAGCACAGAGGCATGGAGCCCTTTATCCACTGAATAACCCTACCACGGTCACAGTGTAAACCCTTGTATGGTTGGCTTTGATGGGGATGGGGTTCATTGTGAGCCCATCTAGTGACCAAGCACCTTAATGGTGCAGCTGGTAAAATGTGAAATGATTTGTTAGTGCAAGATAGAAGAAAATGTTGTTTGAGTGGAGAACAGTGAAGTCTATTCCATCTATGACTGTGGTAAAAAAAAATCTGTGTGTGTGTATGTGTGTGAACACACAGATATAGTCATGTAGCCCTGTGATCTGAAGACTTGTGGAAAGGACTTCTGTGACATTATCTATTGAGAAACAGAAGGCTAAAGCCAAATAAACAACTCTCTCCCACTTAGGTGATGGCCATGCACTGAAAATGTTTCACTTGTTCCAGTGAAAACTCATTCAGTTGTGAGGAATGGGGTTGTGAAATTTGACCTCTTAACAAGGATGAGAAAATGCAGTCAAAAAGTACTTTATAGGGCCAGAGAGAGGAGAGGTGGCTATATTGAAGTGAACTTTTGTTGTCTAACTATTGACATTCCAGATTTAATTCTATGTTCCATTTCCTCCTCACAAAACAATTTTTGTTTCATACTTAGATCCAGACATATTGAAGTTGTTGCTGCACAATCCCTATTTGGGGAAATATTTGATATTCTATAATTTCTGGGTGGATGTTGAAGCTATAATATTTCTGCTAGCCTTTGAAGGAATTTATCATTATTTGATACAGGCTTTATTTCCCATCAGCACAACTTTCATGATAGGTTTTGTGTCTATCTGTAAATGAACTGAGCCACATAATAACATCCATGAATGTGCTTGTACTGACACAGCTAGGCAGGACATGGGTGAGAACAGGATGTTGTTCCTGCGCAACATATTTACCACTTAATTTCCTAAAAGGGGGGAAAGGTCTGTCTCAATGTTAAAGAATGACAGAAGGTAGGTAGACATGATGTGTAGAAGTATGTGGGGCTTGAAGTTCAATCCGAATAAAAACGAAAAGTCAGATATTTGGGAATTGGTCTACTTAGACTGACAACAAGCCATGGCACAGGGGAGGAGTGACAGGTTAATGGGGCTCGTGGTACTATATGCACTACCACCATTTCAAAATTGCCATTCTATGGTACTTTATCTTAGAGGTTAGAAAATCAATATTTACTTAAATATATGGTGCATTGCTAGCAAATAAAAGTAGAACAGCGTTTTTTCCCTTCTCAATGGGAAGTGACTGGTAATTAGTCATTGAGATGGAATCAGGGATGGGAAATCTACAACCACAGCTTCTTCAGGCTGAGGCTTGTGGGTCTCCATAACTAAGTGACAGATAATAACCAAGATTCGTTTCTTTTTAGCTCATGAATCCAATTAGTAAGGAGTCTGTGGCATCATCAGCATTCTTCAGAGTACAGTCAGAAAAAAACTCTCTCCTGTGGGGAATTACCTTTTTTAAATGAAGACCTAATAAACTATTCCATGGTAAACACATTTTCTTGCTCAGAGAATTTCAGGATAGATTAATTTGTGCTTGTATGGACTTTTAGGGCTATATACTTTTAGTGCTGAGTTCACAATGGTTATCATAATCTAATCATAACAATTTAAATTAGACTTCCAACAATGAACATTTTAATCCAAGATAGCCAGAAAATACCTCCTCTGCAGTACTCTTAATTTACTTAAAAAAAATTTCTGCATTTTGTATGTGCTATGCAATTACTTTATGTAATATATTATTACTGTTTTCTTAATATAGTGATATTAACTGTATTTTTGCACATTCATAGCTATACATAACAATCATAACAACCACTTAGAAATTATGTGATAGGACATTGCCTGTCAATGTACGTTTCCCATTTGGAGCCAAGAGACATGATAGCATAATGGATTTTTTTTTAGAGTTTAATGAGTTCCTGTGAAGTTCAATGTAAAACACAGAAGGATTGGCACTCAGGAAGCTGGATCTTGCATGTAAAGTGGTTGGGCAAAGGAGAATTTTCTGTATACCTACAGAGGCAGGTTTTCTCCTAATTCCTTCAAGTGCATATGGAGAGGATGTAAAGTACCTTGCACACAACTAAGTTGAGTCTGACAAGGGGATGAGTGACAACCTCTACAGCTAAATGCTAATAGTCCACATAATGCTAAATTATCTTTATGGATAGGCTCCTCTGCAGAAGCCATTTATAAACCAAAGAAAATTAAAAGACACATCTTGAGACGATATATTAGTGCAAATGCAGTCAGAACTAAGGTCTTGTCTGACCATGGGATAAGACTCAGCAGAGATGTTTTGTATGGATAAGCCTCACTACTGTTTGTGCTGTAAAAGCAAAGGCAATGCAGGGTTATCACGGAATGAGGAGAATGTAAAATATAGGACACTGAAGACAGAGCATCTGGAGCTGTATATTCTTCAGGAACTGCCAAAATGGACCTAGAAAGTGTCCCTTTGTGTCTGTCTCCAGCAGCAGTGGCAGGAGATGCTATCTTGCCTGCAGATTTCTGCACAAGTCTTTCCTTACGCAGTGCTCACATTTTGCCCCCAAAATAGCTCTTGTTCATGTGCTCAGTCATCTTTTTCTGCCACGTTGTGCAGTGTGGAGGCAGGTCACTGGCCAGTAGTTCGCTTTCCTTCCGGAGCCGCTCTGTAGCTGGGAGGCATAGCAGCAGCTGGTGCACTGCCAGTCCCACGGCACAGGGCTGTTTTCAAAGGCACATTAAACACTTCGGCCCACACTTCTGCAATTTCGCGTCTGAGCTACTTCAAGACTTGTGGATTAACGTCATCTGGCCCCAATGATTTATGTAAACCTAATCTGTTTGCTTCATTTGAGACTTCTGTATATTTACTTCAAATTCATCTCACTCTTTTGACCAATTTGCTGCAAAAGTGTTGGGTCTCAAAACTCAAAAGCTCAAAAGCTCCCCATCATCTTCAACAGTAAAAAACGGTGCAAAAGCTTCCCCATTATTCCTTTATTGTACCCACATGCTCCCTTTTACACCTTTACCGTCATTCAGCTCTAGCTGGTCTGATTCTGAATTTTAATTTATAAGTAATTTTCTTGAATTGCTTTTTCTTTTTCAATTAAGACATATTTTAGCTCATTTTCTGATGTCCTACTTTAGATATTTTCCAGGCTTCTCATAGTCTTTCTGCTTTTCTTGGACTGTTCTCTGTCCCTCTTATGCCTTCCACCTCTTTTCTGGCTTGACTCATTTTTGTATAGCTCCATCTCTTCAAGCTAAGTATCCAGGTGCTGGAGGATATTATGACAAAAAATTCCTATGGACTTTCCTTAGATGCACTGACATTCTTGTCATAATATTTTTATATTTTTACACATAATATTATTCATCCCACGCAGGCAGCTCCTCTGCTTTTACCTACTACCATATTATTTCTGTAAGGTTGGTTATTGATAACGCAGTGTCCATCTGGTTTTCCTCCTCCATCATGTGTCTGAGATGTCTGTAATAGAATCATAGAATCACAGAGTGGATTGGAAGGGACCTTAAAGATAATTTGGTTCCAAAGCCCCTGCCAAAGGGCAGGGGTGCCATCAGTAGATTCTCATTTGATCTGAGCATTTTAGTTCTTCCATCTTTTTGTTTTTATGTTTTTAGTACTAGTTTAGAAACATTTGCAAGTTCTGCCCTCATGCTGTCACCTGAAACTGGCATGAACCAGTGGAATGGCACTGAAAGTGTGCTAATTCACCTGTCTTATTTATTGTGCTTGTGCTGCAATTATTCTACCATGTTTCTCAGAAGTGCACTGAGCATTAGGCGCAACCAGCCCATAGGTCATGTAAGTCTGAAAGAGGTGCTCTTAGCGCCTCAGCTTTTCCTCTGCTCTAACTTCTTCCTAATGTAGTGAAATTTAATGCCAGCAGCCTGGCTCTCTTATGGTTAATGTACATTTAATTCTTCTTGGACTGGTTTTCCTAGTTCTTGAAGAGCATATCATCTGACCTGTGGGTCCTGGTTGATGGCAAGTTGAATATGAGTCAGCAGTGCCCTGGCAGCCAGGAGGGCCAGCCATGTTCTGGGAGGCACCAGGCAAAGCATCGCCAGGCAGTCGAGGGAGGGAATTATCCCACTCTGCTCTGCACTGGGGTGGCCTCACCTGGAATATTGTGGCAGTTTTTGAGCACCACAATATAAGAAAGATATTAAGCTCTTAGAGAGTGTACAAAGGAGGATAACGAAGATGGTGAAGGGCCTGGAGGGGAAGCTGTATGAGGAGTGGCTGAGGTCACTTGGTCTGTTCAGCCTGGAGGAGACTGAGGGGAGACCTCATTGCAATCTACAACTTCCCTGAGGGGAAGAGGATGGGCAGGCACTGATCTCTTCTGTGTGGTGACCAGGGACAGGACCAGAGGGAAAGGCCTGAAGTTGTGTCAGAGGAGGTTGGATATTAGAAAATGGTTCTTCCTCCAGAGGGTGGTTGGGCACTGGAACTTCCCAGGGGAAGTGGTCACAGCACCAAGCCTGATAGAGTTCAAGAAGCATCTGGACAATACTCCGAGGCACATAGTGTCACTCTTGGGGATGGTCCTGTGCTGGGACTTGATGATCTTTTTCAGTTCCTTCCAACTCAGCATGTTCTGTGATTCTGTGATTCTGTGATTCTATGATTTTGTGATCTCATTCTTTCCCTCACAGAGATATGTCTTTGGTTTCATGCCTGGAGCCGGCAGTATTTCAGTAATTGCTTTCAGTAAGGTCATTTAACCATAAATTAAGCCTCCAGAACACCTCCCTTGCCCCTCCTTGTATTAATGTTAACAACATGGACCATGGCATTTCATTTTGTGTACCCCAAGTACCTGTGGGAATCTCATGGCATCTGCTAAAATTGCACTCCCATGGAAGCACTTCCCAAGTCAGGATGACAGCGCTGAGGTGGGAACAGCCTGACTGCTCCGTATGCTTCATAGAGGAACCTTTGTTCTGTATGTTGCTCCACTTCAACTCTCCTCACCTCAAGACAACAGACTTGTCTTTCTGGCAGATAATCTCTGTCCACCTATGCTAGGGAACAGGGTTTTTCTTGAAACTTATATTAGTTTACCTTCTCCATTGAAGAAGTAATTCATATCACACTTCCTTTTATTTTAGTGAAACCAGTTAGCAGCATGTTAGAAATACCTGAGAACATGACAGAAAACAACTAAAACCCCCAAAAACAAGCAGCAAGGTGATATGCTTCTCCTTGTGCTTGCTGAGCTACAGATCCTAAGAGCAAACCTTGCTGTACACTGCATTCCCTTAGTTACTCGCCACTCCCTGTAAACCTCGCCTGGGTCTGAGCAAGGCTCGCCTCCTCACCAGGATCAAAAAATGTGTCATCCCAGTCCACTTGCACTCTGCTAAGCTTCCTTTAAGGAGCAGACACACAGCAAATCACCAAAGCAGTCTCATCTGGGGCAGGCAGTACTCACAAACATGCCTAAAGACCTCAGTTAGCTCTTAAAGACCATCCCTAATCATACAACCCAAAGCTCCTTAAGCTCTTTTTGCTTCCTGCTCACCAAAGAGCAGCCCAAAACTGCTCTTCCTCCTCCTGCCTCTCCCAAGAAAAACTGCTCTCCAGAGCTTCCTGCTCATGGTCATCTGTTTTCTGTGCTTACCCATCTGTTCTGCTACTACAAGTGTGACACTTGCTCATAGTCAGGGCTATGGTACTCATTGTATGGAACTCATCACTTACTTTCAAATCTCTCACATATTCTAGAAAACCAAAGCTCTCTGGTCACCAGCAGTATTAAGCCTTCTTTTATTTAGCTTAAGTTCATGGATGCCCAATATCTTTAAATTCAGGCTGTTGTGTACATCTGTCATTCAGAATTATTGCTTAACAACTTGGCGTGAAGTTCTTGTCTTTAAAAGATTTGCATCCCCTGATAGTGCTGTTTAGCTGGACTACCAAGACTGTGTAGGGCTCCAAGTGCCACCTGCATTCCATATGTATAGGTAGGTTTTGTGTCATGATACAAGACAAGAAATTCAGAATAAGTTTGCATCAAATATTATTATAACATATGAATCTAGGAAGTTCAGCAAACAATTATTAAATTAATAAGTCATCAAGGAGATAAACGAAGAGCAGAGGACTGCAATGACCCTTTGCAGTCTCTTCTTTTCCCAGCCCTTTTAAACATGCAACACTGTCTCTTTTCAGAGCCTTCAATAAATTAGTTCTTCATTAATTGTGAAGTTTCCTTCCTGTTTCAGCTGTGTGGCTACATTACCCATAGTGCTTCCAGTGCTGACACAATCAACTAATAATAGAAATGCTGATCACTGTAAACTCAGGTACTGGAAAAGTCCCTGAGGTCAATCTGACCTTTAGTGTAACCCTAAAGTTTCTCAGAAACAAGTTTGTCACCTTGCAAAGCTGTTCATTAGTCCTGCACATTGCTACCGAAAGGGAAATCTGATTGTTTGGATTATGGATTAGACAAGTGTTACAGTAAGTTACCTCTTTTTTATTGAGCTGTGTGTTCACTATCTCTCAACAGTTCTGACATAATAATAGCAGCTGGAGCAGGTAGTTTTTACCAGGCATTCCTAATATTTGTTCATTTGCTTGGTATCTCTCTGGTGCTGAAATAGTGAGCATGTATAATAGTATAGGGATGAATGTTTTAGAGTTCATATCTGAGAAGGTTTACACAATCAAAATGAAACAGGCATTTTTTTCTTTTCTTTACAAACTCTGACATTGTAAAAATCAGTTGAGATACAAGTATGTGCTGAATTATAACCTCTTTTTCCTCATGCTCGCTTATGTAACTATATTTGATCTAAATTCTGAAGTGTCATTGCTGTCCACAGTCACATAACACCAAATTTTACTATATTGTCATAAGATTTGTCAAAAGAAAAACCTTATGGATTAATAACCCACATTTGGAACTAAGCACGCCTTCTTCTTGTAATGGTTAAAAAGATAATCTAAGCCAGTTTTGATGGAGGAATTTCTTTCTTTTTTTAAGATTTCAGAGAAGGTGTAGCTGCTGTCACATATGGGTGACAGTAAGAAAAGTTCAAAACAAAATATTATGGGTCCGATAAACCCATTCTTCCACTAAAACTGAATAGGGGAAAGGATTAATGCCTCATTATTTAGGTACCTAAAAGATTTATACAAGATTCTTCATATATCTGTGCATATCACATATATCATACATCTGATCTGAAGATAGCCATCTAAAATAGAGCAGCACTGTCCCATGGAGGTGTTTTTTTTTCTATCCACTGACCATACAGTATCTGGAGTGAAATGAAGCTACTCACAGGTTCCGGAGGGCATCGACAAGTCCTACAACCTCCTTACCCAGGGTTTGCTGTCTGTCTTAAGGGAAGCCCTGACATGGTGCAGCAAAATGTAAGATCTGTCTGCTGTCCCTGCTCACACCACGTTGCAATGATGCCTGTTCCTGGCCAAGTTCCATCTTCACCATGTCCCATCCCCCCCCATTTGTCCATGGCATAACCTTGGACCTGTCCATAGCTGCAGGCTTTTCTGTCTATCCCTGGGCTGTGGCACCATCCCTGTTTCCTCTCTGCTCTTCTGGCTGGCTGCTGTGGGATGATGCTGTGTTGGGAAGGGCCATCACCCTTGGCCCCTGGATTGGCTGATCTCACCTTGCAGTTGCTCCCAGTCAGCTATCTTACATTTCTAAAATACTTTGTAACTGTGTGCAGTGCAAAATCACCATTCATAAAAAAAGGTGAGAAAACCACTACAATTGTAATGCTAAAATATTTTAAACCTTTACTTCAAAGACCCTAGATTTCAGGAAAAGATTACAGATTTTGGATACCCAATCCAGTACCACTTTGATATGCCTTATTAGCAATGGATAAGCCTTATTCTTGGGAAATCTGGGCCTTGAACACATCACAGAAATTGGACATCCAAAATCAAATCATGGTAACTCTTTGGTAATTTTTGAAAAAAGTGTGGCCTATAAATACAAAGAAAAAAAGTTTCTAGCAGTTGCAAGTGGATAATGAAAAAAATAAACCACTGAAGCTGGTGCTTAAATATTGATTTCTATTCCTAAATTTAGATGGCCAATTTTGAAAATGTTGGCTAATAACACTAACACCTGAATAAGTGTCCTGATTTTCAGAAATGCTGTGACTTTTGTATCTCATTAAAATCAATACCTTGAATAATAACTGCTACTGTTTTGCAGAAGTATTTTGGAAGATGAAACATGTATTTGTGCTTTTGAACATAAGGCAGGCAATCATGCCGTTATGTGTGCCATTTTTTTCACAGGCATGTGAATGTGTGGGGTTTTGACTTAAAGGACTTAGGCTGTTGCTTATTTAATGCATCTCACCTAAAGAAAACAAATTGACTCTAAGCAGAGAGACCCAAGAGAGAGCATCTACATGGGTTGGATCTTCAACTTTTTTTCTTTGTGTACCCCAAAAAACCCTACTAAACAAAGTTTTAAAATTCCTTAGAAACTTTCCTTTTGTTATTGATTTGGATGGAAACAGGATCTTCACTGACTCTTTCTTTAAATGAAATGGAGGGACAAAGTTGAACCTTTCTTTCTCAAAAAGCTTTTACCCACTGGCTGTGTATTGCATACAGTTAGAAGTCCTTACAGTACTAATTGTGTGTGTATACAATGGAAACAGTATAGGCTGGACATCAGGAACTAAGAGGATGGTCACATACTGGAACAGGCTTCCTTGGTCATGCCCCAAGCCTGCCAGTGTTTAAGAGGCATTTAAACAACACCCTTTACAACATGATTTAATTTGAATTGCTCAGGCAGAGGGACTAGATCATTGTATGTCTCTCCCAACTGCACTATTCTAGTCTAAGAGTAGATTAAAAGAATATGTCCATCTTTGTAATCTAACTTTGCTTTTAAAATATTTAAATAAAAAGCAAAAACCAAACAAAACACACTTACATTTACCATATCTTTTTAAGACCAAGTGAAGTCTTGAAGCTGAATTGCTGAGATACCCATATTCTTACAATGCAGACATGAACAGTGGCATTTCAATGTTTGTAATATTCAATTTTTTCTAGATAAACACTAAAAGAAAGCAGAAGACAAAAACATCTGTTGCAGCCTAGGGACATACAGCGAAGCTACTCAGTGTTACTGCTGACACATCAACTAATCATACAGACATTGTTAAAACAAAGATTGTTTTTTAATCCTATAGAAGCATAGTATAATAAAAGCTTAAATAGCCTACAAACATGTTTGACATTGACATACAATGCCAATAAATAAGAGTCCTACAATAGATTGTGAGCTGCACACGGATGAGGAGAAACGGAACTCAGTGAAGTTTTCTATCAGCCACCTGCTATTTTTGAAGCACAAAACAATAAAAATGACTTAGTGTTTTATTTTCTGTGGCAAAAGAAGTATTCTTCGGATTTAAAAAACCCTCAACCAAACTATAGGGAAATGAATATTTTATGTCGATACTATTTGCAGCTCACAGAGCTCAGGTGGGTTAGAAATTATGCTGCATCAACTTTCATTCAAAAGGTCCTTGAAGATGAGCTGTGGATGAGATCTAGCACTGATAGAGGATTAGCTATTTTGAAAAATAATGAATACCCTGTCCTTTATTATTAGATTTGATTTTTTTCATGAGTCCGTGACAGAGCCTACAATTGGTATGTACATAGCTGCAATGTGTGGACAGAAATAAATTATTTTCATTAAATACTTGGGACTAATAAGAAAAATTGTCCTGAGTGACATTGACTATGTTTGCATACATTTATTCCATGATTTCATGTTAAGGCATCCTGATCACAGTAATTTCCACAATTGCCACTTGGAAAGCCAATGATATTTCCAGTAGTTTATAGGAGAGATAGGTACTCCCTAAATGAAATGTTTTTGATGGCATGAAAATGAATTATTCAACAGTACCCTCAGGACTCTTCTCTGAATGATGCCATGTATTGGCAGCTTCAACTGATATAAGTTTAAATACTACAAGACTTCAGTTTGGGATAGTAATGACATTAATTCAGTGGGAACTGAGAAAAGCATCTGCCTCAATTTTTTAGAGAACGAGAAAGGAGTACTCCCTTCTACCCTTTGCCTTAATCTTCTTTGCCTTTGTGCAAATAAAAGCTCAAAGATGGGTTATTTCTACTATATAAAAAGGTTAGAATTTTTTTGGGTGCAATATCCTAGGAGGACTGGGGAAAATGATTGTGTGCAAAACATGTTACCAAACCCTTGCTAATGGATGCCAACACCTATTAACAAACTCCAAGGCCATGTACTTTCCAGTGATTATGGTTTTTACCTTGGCAAGGATTAGGAAATAACCCATCTTGTAGATATAGGACTTTGTCTGGACACGAAAGACCTTGATCATCTCACAGAAGCATCCCAAGTCCTGCCATGGATAAGGCTCATATCCACTGGCAGTGCAGGGGACTTGCAGCCCTGGGACAATTCTGGCTGCACAAGAGTAAGTGAACAGGAATTCTGACCCTCCTGCAAACCCTAGAGAAGAGGACAGTGTAAGGTTTATGTGTTCTGTAGTTTCGCTCTGTTCTGCCTCTGCTTGATAGCTTTCCTTGCAGATCCTTATCTCTTCTTCAAATCAGTGATAAGAACATGTAAGCATGTAATACTTCCCACTGTATCACAGTAAAGTACAAGGGCAGAGGGATCCAAGTCTTGTAGGACCATATGCACAACTCTTAATACAGCACAAAACATAGTGAAATCTTGTGGTACTGATGACCACAGACTCCATGCTTTTTTTTTTTTTTTTTTTCTGTAATAGCAGTAACAGAAAAATACAAGACTGCAGGTTAACGGAGCATTAAAATAATTTTGCAGAGCAAAATATATTTTCTTGCTTTCAAATTCAAAGTCATTTAGACCATCTGATTATATAAACCAAGGAGTTAGATTGTTTGAGGTCACAGTTAGTTGTTTTATTTAGACAAGTGTGCTTAATGCTTAAATCATAGTGACACTCTAGGAAGTTGAATGCACTTTACTATCTTTCACTGTCAAATCTGGAACAAAACACACAAAGAGAGCAGAGAAGGTTTACTTGCCACATCTGCTCTAAGGACTATATTTTGTGAAAATGTGTGTTATAACTGCCTTGGGAGTTTCTAAGAAGAAAAAAATGATGAGTCAAGGTCATCTTTCCGTTTTGCTGGCTTGTAATGTGTTGAAATTGCTAATTTTGGATGGTATTTATGTAGAGATTCAGACCTGTAAAGGGATTTTGCTGATTATGTCAGGGATTTTAAATGGAAATACAAGGCAACACATGCAACTGGTTTCATTCTATTCTGATAGCACAAGAATGAGGCAGCTGGCAGCAGGCATCCATTCACCTTTCTTTATCATGCAATTGGAGCTTAAGCACATGGATGGTAGGTCTGCTTGATTGTGAATCAGTTCTGCTCTGCACTGAATTTGATCAGAATTACAGTTCTTAGAGACTGCCCAGACTAAGAAATACAAGGAGATTCAGTGGGACTGCAGATTTGCTGATGCCTGTCTACTGAGTGGGTGTGTTACATTAAAACCAGTGTGTCCCATGGAGTTCATCACACCAGCTTTTCTGAAGTGCCTTTAACTTTTCCTAAACACATCAAAACACATTTCCTGAGAGGAATCCTGATTTCTTTTTCCAGCAGTATCCTATATGAAATGCAAAAACCTTTATTTAGTAAAATAAATTTTAAAATTCCATCTGATTTAATAACTCCTTCCTCCTGAGAGATAGAGTAACATGCATGTGCTTTATTTGTAGTCTGTTTGGCAAGCTAATTTACAAATAGTTTGATCTTGTATGATGCTCAGTGAATTCAGCTCCAATAGGTTTTTGATTAATGCCATTACAGTATGTTATGCCACTAGATGTTCTGGAAGTGATATGTACTCCTAGAAACAAACCATATATATGGATATTTTTCTGTTTTGTTTTGTTTTTTTTTTTAATTAGGTAGGTATTTGGCCACATTGAGTCCCTCTGCACAGGCCTCAATAAGACGTGAAAGAAACTCCGGGAGTGTGTTATGGCCTTTCTCCTATTTAAGAAGTGTGAAATCAAACAATAATAATTCAGGCCATTGAATTACTCACTTAAGTGAGTAACAGTGTATTTAGGATTGTAAGAAACACATAGTCAGAGTTGAATTTTAAAAGATTCTCAGAGACTTGGCACGTTAAAACATTCCCGTGGGGAAACACTTGCTGCGAATATGCTATAGTAAAATGCTGAGGGTGTCACTTTGTCATCTACATTTCCCCTTCATGCACAAATGATGTAACTGCTGCTGATGTAACTGAATGGTTGCAATTGGTTCCTGGGGTGGTATCCATCTGAGTAACTGGAGGTGCCTACAAATGGACTAGGCTTCCTTTATCGTCATTGCAAAGAAAGAGACACTTGGGAGCACAGTCCAATTCATCATTAAGTATTCTGGTCAAATATATAAACTGAAACAGGTCAAATACATTTTACAATAAGTGACCTAGTGTAGACATGAAATCATTTCTGGTCTATTCTCGATATGTGCTGAAGTACATGTTCTGTCTGCAAAACTCAGCCCAAATATTATTAAATATTCTGGAGGATTGACCTTGATAAATCTAATCTATTTTTGATGCTGTCTCTGCTCTGAGCAGTGGATAGGACCAAATGACCTTGTAAGGTCCCTTCCAAGCTAAATTTTTCTATGGTTATAATAAGATTTACAAGAATCAGGAAATTCAAAATGAAGTTTTAAAATGCAGTTCAAACTGCTCGTCTCAGCCGATATCTTTACAATGTCATCTCTCAAACTAAAGCATTTTAACGTTCGTGGACTAAGAAGTTATGAGTAACTGCTAGGCTTGACTGACCAGGTTTGCTCTGTAAAGTATTTCCCTGATTGGGGATGGTGAATAGAGTTACAAGGAAAATCTTATTGACACCATGTTATTCAAATTCTGTATTCATGGTAATTATAATGGACCTGAGTCTGAAGTTCTCCCTGGGGCAAAATTCCTCTTGAAAGAAACAAGGGCTGATGACCTTTATCCTTTAAGAGATTATATTGTCAAAATAATCTCATGCTCCTGAAAACAGCCTGAACTGAGCCTGTGAAGAGTTTCAAAATATATGATTAATTCAGCCTTGGAGGTTTTAGCTGCTTGTTTACTCATACTAGAGTGGCACACAAAGTAGGAGATTAAAAGCTGTGTTCACCTTTGTTAACGTGACTGTGTAGGATGAGGGATCTGGAAGCATAAATGGAAGGATTACTGCAAGTACAGGGTGCAGTTCATGCCAATCTTGCTGGTGTGCATCTGCTTAGGTTTCCAAAATGTACCGACAGAAGACTAAGTAGGTATTACTTGTGACTTGGTCACCCTTCTGGTCTTCTGGAGGCTTAAACTGAAGGTAATGCGACTCTAATCTACCTTCTCACCCTTTAAAAATTTCTCAGCCATAAGGCAACAGTTGAAATTAGATAATGAAAGCAACAGGACTCCATTTCTGCCTGAATTTATGATTGGAGGTTATTTCTAAGATATGGCTGCTGGAATTGAAAGTCTGTATAAAATGTGTCTCCCCAGACAAAAACAAAGGCAGTCCCTGAATATTAACCAAGAAACAAATTGCAGTATCCTCAAATCCTCCTTTAGTGCTTTCATTGACATGAGAAAAAACCCTCAAATACCAACCTGGATCACCAGATCCATCACTCTTGGTGATGTTCTACATCAGAACCTATGGATGATACTGGAAGTTTTCTGAATAACCTCTTTAAATTCTTTAATCCAAGTACTACTAAGTCTGCAGTACTGCTGAAACAACTTTAGATGGAGAATTTTGCCAGTAGAAAAAAAGTTGCTGAATTTAGATAAAAAAGGTTTAGCTAGCTGAGTCTGAGTTACTCATTCTAAGCTCCTTTCCTTGGATCTACTTGAGATTCAATTCTAGGATGGCATGAGCAGCTTGAATCAGTGGCCCACATATAAGCACTTAGTGCCCCTTGAGATGCACGGGGGTCTCCTGCCAGGGTACAGATCTAGTGGTCATTTGAGAGATTCTCATCACTCTGTGTGTGTCCCAGATATCTTTCAAGAGTTCAGGTGGCACTGGAGTCTTATTTGTGGACAGTGAAAACAAACCCCATACCTCATGTCAGACATAAAAAGAGCCAGGAATTAATAGGTCAAGTATTTTTATCCATCAATCAGCTGTCCAAATTGGATATAAAAATATCCCACACTGTCTTCTAGGAGACTGGCTTAAGTAAGACCCTGACATGAAAACTAAGCCTACTGGGTCATGATTTGTTTTAATTGATAGTGTCTTGGCTATATCCTTTTAAAAATCTAAATGCGATTGATTCAAGTGGATTTAATTTATCACCGGTGCAACATAATTATTTACAAATGATCCCTTGCTGCTCCCCCAGGAGCCTGACAAGCCAGCTGACAGAAAATCGTTTAGTTGAGAAAAAGAATATTTAGTATTGCCTAATGACTCAGCTCAGGTATTTATTTTAATACATGTTTTTAATGCCAAAAGAGGTTGATAAAAGGGATTGGAAGCACGTTAAGGCTGTTGAATTGGGGGTGAATATGAGAAAAAACATTTACTTGGTGACTTATCTGTGAAGGTCTTGCTTGCTGGGGAGAGGAGATAGGAAAGTTAGATTGTTGGTAATCGAACTAAGATTTTTTTTTTCCCAGTTCTTTAATGCAATGGCATTTTATTCCTCCTCTTCCCTTATTTGTTGGAACTACTGTAGCTCAGCCAGTATCAAAGAGCTGAAAAATCAATGTAAGGTACGATGTCTGTGAAAGGTCAGAAGTGAGAGAGAGTTCAGCCTAATAACATTTTAAAGTCTTATAGAAAGGATATTTTGTAAAATATTAAAAAATCAATTGAACTTTGGTGAAACTTTAGTTGAGTATCAATACTGAACAGGAGATAACTTAGCAAGGGAGGAGATGAGAGTGGGGCATGGGCATTCAGACTTTTACTTCAGTTTCCCTCATCTTGAGCAATTTTCCTGATCTTGAGAAGTTTTTCTTGACTTGAACTGACTGAGAGAGACCACTGTCTTGGAAAACTAAGCAAATCCCAACTCCCCTTCTGATATGTCTTTCTAATTTACTACTTGTGTCTATAATACAGTAATTTAAAATACTGCAGACTACATGAGAAAGTTTCCTACTGCCTCACCTTCTTTCAGTTCTAAGGAAGTACATCAGCCCAAGAATAGAAAATTTCATATTTCCTAATCCATTACTTACATTTGGCTTCATAAAATCATCTCATACCTCTTCAGGGGAGTAATATACTAAAACAACTTCTTTTGACCAACTTCTTTTTGACCAAGATTAATACATTTGGTTACTTTTTGAATGCAGTTGGGTTTCTTAAAAAAGTAATGGCTAGGGGATTAGAAAACCGCCTATTTTCCAAATCAAAAACCCTAACAGCCATTGCCCATATAGTTTAGTAGACTTTTTATGATAGGAGTGATTTTCTCAAACAATTCACATCTTTGCGGTTCGGATTTTATTCCTTTAGCTATTTGTCTGTTAACAGCACATTCATAACAGCTGATGTTAGTTCCATCAGTTTCATTTTTTCAGTGCTTCATTTATGTTCTTTTGGGCTTTGGCAAAAATAAATATTTTTTCTATGCTGTCTAAGCAGTGTCAGATTCATTGTCTGAGGAGTCCTTCTGTCACTTTTTTGTCCTTTGGGAGTGGATTATTCTTAGAAGACTCTTGATTTCATCAAGAATTTTACACATGGAATCTTATGGAAACGTTACTTTAAAATGTTTGGTAATACAAATAGCAACAAACTGAGCAGCTGTTATAATGGACACTCAGTCATAATGGGATTACTGCAGATCATAACATGATCACCCTAAATCTTTCAGTAAAATCCATCTGTCAGGATTTTATCCAGGCTTTAAGTTTCTTGCAAATTGCTTAGCATGCTTTAAGTCAAACAAAAGTCAGGGCTTTGGTCTGAAAAATGGTCTGCAAAACTGTGGTTTAACTCTCTAGAAAAATATGAAGAAAATTGTAAATGATCATTTTTTGTAATTTAAACTCACCAAAGCAAACAAAATCCCCACTGTCAGGGCTGAACCATCACAGTGCCTGTCTTTCATCTTAGTTCATTCAAGAACCACAGACTACTCATAATTTTGGCTAAGTATTGCAAATGGGTCAATTCCAAAAGGCAGACTCTGTGCATACCAGACAACTAACAGAAGTAAACTCAGCAGAAAACTCAGTAGTGTTGGGTGTTATCGCTGGAAAATGCAAATGATGGTGGCCTGGGTGCTGGAAATGGTTTGGGATACTCCAGCTGTATTCCCTTGTCTGGTTTTGTGGGTTCAAACCCACATTACCTTGCCAAGCTGTGCGAGGAACAGCTGGCAATATCTCAGCACCTCGTACCTCTTGAGGGGAGTAATATACTAAAACAACTTCTTTTGACCAATGCCTATTCAGTAATTTGTCTGAATTATACCTGAATCATCTCTCTTGAAACATAATGGTACTTACTCTGGGAGTCCAAGCCCAACCTTTGTGATGGGCCAAACTCAAACACCCACATTAGTCAGGAAGGTCCAGATTTTCTTGGGAAGACAATCTGTGAGGTATCATGGGCATGACATCACCTACATGAAACTCACCATTGCAGTTCTAGCCTGGTCCAGATACAGCACATGAAGCTGAGAGGTTGTTCCCAGAATATGTAGTTCAGGGTGAGTCAGGATGCTAGAGCCCAAACCTCACTCAAGACCAGATCTCATCTTATTATTGTTATCAGCAATTGCTGCCATGTTTACATTTTCTTATCACATTGATTAACAGTTACAGTCACTTCCTTATGACTATTTCCTAAAATTCAGTGACTTATTGATAATATATTTAAAATCTGTTTTCCCTTAAATACTCACAGGAGATGAAGGACAATTAGGAAATCCTAATAGTCTAATTATTCCTTTGTGGTTTCTTCAGCTACATTTTCAGTGTGCTTTTTATCTTTTATTAAAGTCCACAAATCAATATATATATAGTATTTCAGATAACATAGAACAGGCGATCAAACAGTAGTAAATGTGATTGAAATAGGATATAAAATGGGGAATTAGCTAATGGTTTAATTTAATTTATACTCTAGAATTGTCATTAAAGGAAAGAACATTTCAACCATTAGTGAATGAGCAAATATTTACTATGTTTTAATGGGGAAGCTGATGGTACCTTACTTGTTGATGCTTCACTTCCTGAATGATCCTGTTATTTCTTTGTTTTTCAAGTTCCAAGTCCTGGAACCCAGATAGTAGAAGCAGACGATTCCATGTGAGAGATTTAAATCCTAGGTTCAAATTACATTGTCTTTCTGGGTTACTTTCCTGGAGGTCTTTGGAAAAGCATCGCTGAAATGATGGGATACTGTACCCAAAAGCAGAAATTATGGAACTACTAGAAAATATGCCTTGGGGGTGGGGGTGTGATTTCTGTGTCTAGTCTGTAGGTAGAGGAAACACGCAGCTGCTTTCTAAAAAATGAAGTCGTGGGGAAGGCTGTTGCATTCTGCCTCCATAACAGTGAGCCGTTGTAGGAGCAGCCTGCAATGTTCTGCCATGCTGGGAGGAGGAATTTCACATTTATAATTAGCTGCAGATATCAACCATTTCAAACTATGGAGGAGAAATGATGAGATGCCACTGTCAGCAGACAATGATTCTGTTTCAGATAGCTCTACTTTTAATGCAAATGCTTGAAATCTGCCTGCTGTGTAACCAGAATACCTGCCTATGTTTATGATCATTATGCTGCAGTGGAAAGCAAATGGAAGTCCTCTCGCAAGCATGTACCATAAACAGGGACATCATAAAGATGGTCAACTCTCCTCACAGATAAACACATTTTTCTTGTGCTCGTTTGCATAATCACCTGAGATATTAACTTAGATAATAGCACCATCTATTGAGGATTTACAATAATATTTTAGACTTTAAAATACCATTTGCTACCTCACTTTTGTAGGCATTACAAATCCAAATGTGTTTTAAGATCATAATTTTATCATTTATCTGATATCTGCTTGTAATTTATTAACTATGATTAAATAAACCTTTCTGTCTGTTAGTAATTAATTTCAAATACTGTCCAGCAGAAACTGTTTTTTGAGGAGATCTCTGTTTATTTTCACTATTGAGAAAGCAATTTTCCACCTCCAACACTTTGGTTGGACAAGAAATCCATGAAGTTATTCTGCTCTCCTTTTATAATACATCATGATTCTAGCTGCACTCTGTTTTTAAAAAGGCATAATCTTTAGTTGCAGCAATCTTGCTGCAGTCATAGTTAACAATGTGTTCTCTTTGTTTTTGAAGGGTTCCTAATGTTTGTGTTTAAATGATCACAGATTTATAGTCAGAACTTTCAAAAACATGGATCATTATTCATGATGCTGGTATTAAATTATTTGGCCAGACTCTTTTCAGTGGTGTCCAGCTGCAGAACAAGGGGCAACGGGTAGAAACTGAAATGCAAGAAGTTTCATCTGGATATGAGGGAAAACTTTACCATAATGGTGAAAGAGCACTGGAACAGGCTGCCCAAAGAGGTGGTGGAGTCTCCTTCTCTGGAGATATTCAAAATCTGCCTGGACAGAATCCTGACTGTAGGTGAACCTGCTTTAGCAGACAGGTTGGACTAGAAGGTCTCCAGTGGTCACTTCTGACCCCAACCATTCTGTAATTGAAGTGTTCATATTTAAAAATTCTTTATAAGAAAGCACTCGAATAGCCTGTGAGAAAGATTGGTTAAGTACAGGGTTAAGAAAATGTTAAGTAAAATCTCATCCCTTAGGATTTTTCTGATGATTTCTGAGAATCTTATCTATAAAATGGATCAAGGCAGCTGGAGAAGTTTCTCATAGTGCTTGTGTTTCTGTACAGCCTAGACTGTTCAGAGCAGGGATATAGTATTTCACTGGTCTTCAAAATTATCTGTCCCTGAAAAAGTTGGACCTCTTGGCAAAAAACCACCCAGACAGATACAGCAAGGTCTTTATGTGAGTTTCCTTCTACCAAATGCGATATTTTTCTTAAATTTCAGTGGATTTGTTTTTATAAAACATATTTACATGTGCCGTCCTTATTGAAGAGCAAAGCAAGTCTAAAATGCAATTTAATTTTCAGCATTAATTTTTAAGAAACTCCAGTCTTCTCTGCCACACACAGCATCCTTCCCTGCAAGCTCCTATTTATCTCATGAGCCAACTCAGTTTTGGGGTGACAGCAGGAGCAAGGGAGCGTTCCAGGAGCTGCTTTTTAAGCAGCCCATTAAATGGGATGGAGGCTTCAACCAATTTCCCTGCTGAGTATGGATCTTGCTCTTTCTGGATATTACTAATCTCACAGGCCAAGAAGACTATCCTGAGACTCATTAAGATATTTATGAGGAGCAGCATTGTTAAACTGAATGTGACTGCAATCAGCAGCAACTTCTAGAAGTTTATTCCATCCATAACAGGGTCTCCTGACCTTGTCTTAATACATGTGTGAAATGCACTGCGATGTAGCTAATCAGTGTTGGGGTTTTATTTTTATAGAAGGACATTAATCAGCATTTGCAGACAGTCTGATTTGCATTAGTCTTTGAAATGCTGCTTCTATATCACTGCTTTTGTTAAAGTAATAAAAGCAGGGAGTACAATTTCTGCGTGATTGTCCCCCTGTTTCTGCAGGGCAGGCACACCTGAAATTTATTTGGGCTAGAAGAAACCTGTTGTCAGACATTCCTGTAAAATATTTGCAGTATGCCATGGCTGTTCTGTTTATCTTTCTGGACACTAATGTTCATGAAATATAGAAAAGGAAATCTAACTTTAAGAAAAAATGGCTACTGTTTTGTTCTGATGTGGCAACCCAAATCTAATACTGCTGTAAAAATGCTTACTAGGAAGTTATCGGTAGAAAAGGCAGTTGTTCAGTGTTTTGTGCTACTTCCCTATTTCTCTTTTCTTTTGTCCAGTTTTCCCTTTCTCCTACTGAACCATCTCATTGTTTTAATGAATTTGAGAGGCTGAGATCTACTCTGTGTTACACTAGTATAACTATGCGTTAGTCAGAGAATTTTTTTAAACTGATTAAGGTAGGTTCTTTCCACCCACTATTCCTCCTCGAAGAATGTTCTATAGTCTCATTTTTTTCCTGGTTTGAGTCTTCCAGAGCCCATCAATACCATTTTGTTTGATGCCAACATTCCACATTCACTTAAATAGTTCTTTTCTTGTATTTATATCCCTGATATATTTATGAAGAGTGCTCATTTCTCTGTTCAGTCTTGTTCCATTAGACTAAACATGTCAAGCATCTCTAGTATTCACTAAAGAGATGGTCTCTCTGTTCCCTGGTAAGTCCTGTCTAAACCTGACCCTATTCGAAACTATCTTTATTGACTTCCTCATTAACTCATCACTCATCTAACCCTGGGGATATATCACTGCTATGGAGAGGAAATTCTATCCTTGTGGTACTCTTAGGGCCTGCATAAAAGACTACTAGCTGTCAGAAATGTTTCACCTGAGTTATGCAGCTAACACAGCTCTATTTTCCAGGTCACCAGATTGTTGGTATGTGGACATCCTGTGATGAACAGATATACCAAGGTCTTGCTCTGCCATTTACAGCTGAGGAGAACCCATTATACAGCTAAAGTTCAAGTGAAAAGTCCATAAGGGAATGAACTTGCTATTGGTATTATTAGATTTATTATTATTATTATTATTCCAGCTTGAAAGGTCACACAGTGCTACTTCACGAGTAGCATAATTCCATATTGACAGCGACTTCCAACTTTACCATCATCAAGTTTTGTGAGAACATGTCTATCAAATTAATTATTGAAAACTTTATTTAATACTTTATACAAGTGGGGTTTTAGTGGCTATTCTTTATTATAAATAAGCAAAGTAATTCAGTAATAGTTTTCCTAGACTAATCCTTGAGGAACTTTACTAGTGACTCACTCCAAGCCAACACGTGGTTATTTCTTTTTCTAGTTCTTCTGTAATGTTATTTGCAGTATTTTGGACTAACACCTAGTTCAATTTCTATGTATCATGATAGGAATTGCTTTACTCAGCTTCAGTTAGATGGGATTTATATAGCTTCTTTCTCTTGGTAGGCAGTTATTTTATCAAAGAAATGTAAGAGAAGAGTTTTGGATAGTGTAACTTTGATAAAACTCTTGTATTGTGTCCTACTCTTCTTCTACTACTATATCTGTAGTTATTTTGTCTCAGAAAACTATCCAAAAGCCTTGCTTCTTATTGAACCTTACTAACAGACTCCTGGGTATCTCTCTCACTCACTCCCCTTCTCCACTGCTACATCAAGTGTGGTCTCAGCACTTATGAGGCTGATATTAATCATACGAGAGAACTGTTCTCACAAACAAATTTGGATGACTGATGACTAGTCTACATGTAAGAACAAAGAAAGAAAAAGAAATTTCTGATGAGCATGCTGAATGTCTGATCTTCATATTATATTGCATGATAAAAAATCTTAACCCTCCCCTTCCACACTGGGAAGTAATATCTGTATATCCTTACATATATTATCAGGCCAGGGCATCAGTGCTTAAGCCTTGCTAGAATCTGTAGTGAGTAGACTGTGATACTTATGAAAACATCACAAAATTTCTTAGGATCTGATCAACTGAAGTGGGCTTTGTAAGATTTGGAAGACATCAGCAGAAACTGACTATTCCTAGGGCTTTAAAGGAATGTTTAAAAAAGTATGGGACTTCCTCCTGGGTAACCAAAAGTGAAACACTCTCTAAATAAAGACGCTGGAATTGACGTGGAACCAGTGCACAGAAATCTTCTTCCTAAAATATGCGAGCGCGACCAGGATAAAACAGTAAGACACCATGGAAAATGTTAACTGTAAAAAAATGAAGCTTCTAATTACTTCCTTGATTGTGGGTGCTGTGAACCAAGATGCCAGCAGCATGGTGCAAGTAGATGAAAATGTGCTAGCCACACAGCTTGCCAAGAACACAAACATGCTGGTAAATAAATCCTGTTGAAGAAAAGCCTACAAATTGCTCATCAAAACAAGTCAAGCTGTCAGATGTCTTCCTTATTTTCAGGACTCTTCTAATACAAAAGATTAGCAAAGGACTGAATCCAGTACTGCAAGGCTGTAGTACTTGAGACATTTTTTCAGAGCTTCTCAAGAATTCAATATTAAAAGGAAAGCTGTAAATTACATTTTTGTAGCAATTTGCCCCATAGGTAAAAAAACCAAATTCTTGAGAAGACCATGAATGTTAAGATATTCTTTATTTTGGAATAAAAATGATCAAATGGTTCATCCTCTAAGCAGTATATCACCACTTAGTGCTCAGCAGAAGTCACTAGCATGGCTCTTCCTTTCAGTCACTTAATCCAGATTTAGGTGACCTATTTGTATAGAGTGGAATTTAACTTTGATTAATAACATCAAAGCCTTTCACTGACCAAATCTACAAAAGCTGGCTACCTAAAGAAATTAGAGACAGAAGTTCTTTAACTTGTCTCCACATACTGCTGCCTGTCAGAAAGCTGTCAAACATCACAAACCATAACTCTATCCATTGCTATTACTGACCAGTACGTCAAGCTCTATGTCTATACTGACTACCAGTTCAACCTCACAGAAACATTCAAACGTGGAGTTCCTCCTACGAATACATTTTAGCCTTTATTCCTGGTATATTCTATCTTCTACCACTCACAACTTCATTTAGGTGAATGACACTGCA
The DNA here is from genome assembly GCA_013396775.1 of Cephalopterus ornatus. Taxonomy (NCBI): domain Eukaryota; kingdom Metazoa; phylum Chordata; class Aves; order Passeriformes; family Cotingidae; genus Cephalopterus; species Cephalopterus ornatus. The sequence goes on from VZRE01007121.1 coordinate 144,575, forward strand.
GTTCAGACTCATCCTCTAAAAAATCCAGGCAAAGGACAGGAGACTGAAACACATGGATTGAAGCTGCTGTAGATGTATTTCACTTGTGCAATCAAGAATTAATGTTACAGAGAAACTGTACACAGTGTCTTTCTGATTAGATTAGTGAGTAACAATTACCTAAAATACCACATGAAGTACTGTTAACTATAAATGGCATCTGGAAAACACCAAATAAGTGACAGAAGTCTATATAAATATAATTTGGGAAGGAGCCAGCATCACCAATGAGAGTGGTGAGTATAACCTCAGGCTGTCAACACAAGCATTGATTCCCTGACAGCAGAATATTGTTTCCCTGGTGTAACAGCCCTAATACAAAGCTAATGGTGCTTTGAAGGAGATAAATAGGGCACTCAATTCTTTAGTTCCTGACTTAAAATACTGTTGCATACTCTATAAGCAACTACAAGATATGAAGTAGTTGTAGTAGAGAAATACTTGAAAATCACTTACAGCAAGAGTTTGCCGAAGACATAAAGTCGCATCACTTCATGACTTAATATCTAAAAAATGCTACCAGTACATGTCCAAATCTTTTAGCAGAACACAAAAAAATGACATTAAACGAGGCAACCTGTCATATTACTGTCAAAAAACTTACTGTTGACTTCACAAAATAAGATTTGGATTTCACTTAGCTGTAAGCTGGTCACCCTGCCTCAGCATCTGAGCAACTCACAGTGGAGTCAGAGTTCTTTAATATAAAAGAAGAACGTAGTTATTATTTTTCTGTAAATCACAGGTATGCCATGAGTGTGTTAAACTGTCAATCATTCTGTTAAAGACTATAGTATGCTCTTACACTGGAGATATGAAAGAGACTCTTCAGGCTCCCCTGGGCTCTCCTGAATCCTTCAAACATTTTGGTATAAATTTATTTATTTTTATTTAATTTAAAATGCTATACAGGAGAAAGACATACAGCTAGAGCAAGAAGGAGAACAAGAGCAAAGCAAGAGTGAAAGGGAAAGATTCTGTTTATTAGTCTCTGGTACAATGCCCAATTTATATCATTGAAGTTGTATAGGTGTAGGAAGAGATCTCGAGAGGTCTCCTAATTTATTCCAGCTCAGATAAAACTCAGTACCCCTTCCCAAAGGCTGATAAGTGACTCTGTATCATGTTCATTAAAGCTTTGGGTGATGAAGAGCTAGTAGAAAGCTTTTCTTCTTTTCTAACCTGAAACACCACATGAAAATGGAAAGATTTATTTCTTGTCAAACCTACAATAGACATAGTGAAAAAATTATTACTTCCTTCCTCATCACAGCTTTGTACATGGCAAAAAATCTCTTACCATGTTTCAGCTACATTTTCTGTTTGCTGGCAAAACTAGGGCTGATTTCTTCAGCCTTTCCTTATAGCTCCTATTTTCTGAATTTTTACCATTATTCCTCTCCCAATAGGTATGTTTACCAAAGCTCCTGACTGTCTCCATATTGTCAGCACTTTTCCTAGTGTGAGGCCCACAAGAGGACATAGTCTGACCTCACTTGGTGGGATAACCACATTTCTTCAAGGTACTGAAGGGTTCAAGAAAATTTTTTCCAATGGCAGCTCATTGTCAGCTGATTTGAGCTGATGGTCCACTATGACTTTGATGATAAATTTGTTAAAATTTTTTTGCTGCAGATACCAGTTGTCTCCACATTGTGAACTGGAAAATCATCTTCCCGAAGTGCTTCTTGCTTTCTGTTCTGTGAGGTAATTCCTGTTTTCTTACAGTCTTCTCCAGTTCCTCCCATTATTCTTGCTGAAAACTGAAGTATTTAAATACTTTGCCTAAATTAAGTAAAGAGAAAAATGAAAGTCACTGTTTGCTAGATTACTTAGTTTACAGATATTGATTTAGGAGAAACTAACTATATCTGTAGAAAAGGTTTACATGATGTATCATTGTATCAAAGGAAGAATGTTTGTGACATTTTCTAGAGTATTGTAAGGTAATACATTAACTAAGAATACGTTAACTAAGACTCTATTAGCTAACATTAGCTATAATCCTTATGTAGTACTTGTGATGTGCGATTTATGCCTTTTTCCCTATCAAGACCTTTCAGGGCTGCTGGTACAACACAGATACCATGAGATTTGGGCTGAAGGAAGGAATAGTTACCTTTGTGACTGTTAATCTACTTGTCTTCAGAGGCATCAGGCCACAGTGCTCTTGCCAAGTGTCCATCATCCTGATCACAGTGAAGGAGAGCAAGGGCGCCCATCACAATATTCTTCACCAGATTGAAACTGAGAGTATTGATTCTTTGGTTGAGTCTTCTCAAAATAGCTTTTCTTTGTCCTAATCACTCTCTCTCCCTCTTTATATATTTTTAAACAGGTTTGGGCACAGCCATGAATGTGGCAGATGTCAATGCTGTAAACAGAACAGGAGCTGCAAGTAATGTCTGAAGCAGCCAAAGCTCACAGGTGTTTGCTGGTTTTCAGTAGGGCTGATAAAAAATTTGCTGTAGATATTTTTTTCTCTAGCAGTTATGGGTAAGGAGCATTACTAAGAGCAGAATTTCTGGCTTTTTCATTATCCATTTGCCCTTAGTGTTGTTTTTTCCCTTGTTTCATCTACAGGGAAAAGGCCTGGGTTCAACTAATAACAATGTCAGCATCTCAGCTGGCACTTTCTGCCTACCTTCAAGAAATTTCTATTTTTCTGTAATCTAAAATTTGGACAATGGATGCTGACACAGGCTTACATGCATAAAACTTAACTAAGGTATCTGTGGCTGAAGGCTGACATAACTGTAACAGTGAAAGTTACAGTGCAGTAGGTGATGACAATAAAGATGACATAGTGAATTTTTGCTGTGCTTTTTCTCTAGCACTATATGCTTTGTCTCAGACTTCCATTTGGAGTAATCCTCCAATATAAACCAGAACCTACCAAGGAAGGGAGTAAGACTAGGGAGAGAAAGAATAGGTGAGTTTCCTGCATTGCCTCCCATGAAAAATCTGTCATAACAAGAATACTGAGTTTTGCAGGTGTAGGACTGTGAGAATAGCAACCTGACAGCAACAGCATGAGAACAAGGCAAAACCCCTGCCCTTGAAAAAACCCTGCCACAGCAGCTCAGGTGAAAGTCTCAGAGCTGTGAGTGAAAGGCAGGAGACAGAACCGCAAAGTGCTATCCTTTGCTTTGCTGCGCAGAAAGCACTGCTCAACAAAGCATTTTCCAGGCATGCTCTCTGTACAGCACAGTGTAGGGGGAAGAAGAGCGTTGAGGATGTGTGCCTTATCTTTGGTATTTAAATAGTACGCTTGTAAAAGAATAGGAATTGCTTGTAAACCTTGTTAAATAAGGTTTAAAGTTATTTACTTAAATTTCCCCTCTTTACAATGGGGCCAAAAAAAGCTTCTTCTTTAGGACATGTTGTATCTTGCTTGTTTTTCCAAGCCTTTCTAACTTCTTAATTCTGTTTATTTCTGTACATATCTAGTTAGCTGTCTCCTCAAATCTAACCTCAATCTGCTGCCTAGAAACTAATCTGATTATGCCTAGTCCCATAGTAGGTTTAATTATTGATTGCGATCATCCCTGTAATGGGCTTTTCGATCTTTGAAGGCTGCTGTCAGCTTTCTTATTTCTGGATTGCAACTCTGGTCTTTCTACCTTTCATTGTTGGTACTGGTTTTTAATCCACATCATTTTTAATGATCTCTTTTCATTCATTTCAATTTTTCCTTTCATTTCTTTGAGAGTAGGTCTCCAGCTGAATACAGCAGTTCGTCTTGCGCCTCACTCAGAACCAGTAACTGTCTCCTGTCTTTTTACTTTTGAAATCCCTGCTAATAATGCTGACAATTATGTTTATCCTCTTCTGCAGAAGCATTGTTTTGTCTCATTTAATATTAGTCCACTACTCTGATACTTTCCTATGCAGTTTTTCCTGAATAGACGGATATTCTTTATTTAATATTATTTATTTATTTATTTACTTAATTTGCAAATTTACTTACTTTCTTTGAATAATTTTGCATTTTTGTTTATGTATTTGAGTCTTAATATTTTCTGGGCACCTTTAATTTGGCAAGACACTTTTCAAGACTAATCTCATCTTTCCTATTGCTCTCAGCTCTCTGTAGCTCTATAGTACTAGCAAACACATTCATCAAAGCTGCTAGTTGAAAATACCAAGAGCACCAATAATAATACAACTGGACCCATCTGCCTGAGGACTTACCAAGAATCCTCACTCTCCAATTCTGTAGTGAACTAGTGTCTCACTGAATATTTTTTCAATTACATGTGTACCTATCTTATTCAGGGACTGTTTCCTTATTTTGCTTTTAAGATTATTTTATTGTGCAATGCTCAAAGTTTACTTAAGTCCAGATGTCTCACAGCTCCCGTGCCCCCACTTCCACTAGGCCACCAAATGAAGTTAATTTGGTTGTTCTTGATTTTTTCTTCACAGCACGTTATCTGCCTTGTATGTACAAGTGTTTATAAATTGATGGTTAATGTTAATAATGTTATTGCAATATTTTTCTGAGAATCTGTATTCAGTTAACTGGATCATAATTGCCTAGATCTTTTCCCTCCTTTCTTGTTTATACTGATACCTAATTTACAGTCCTCTGGGACCATTCTCACTTTTCTTTCATTTTCAGGTATAATTATTAATAGCAAAGAGATTATATTGGCTATATTCTTAAGTAGTCTCCAGTGAATTTCATAAATTCCTGCTGACTCAGATACACCTAATTTATCTTCGGGTTCATTAACCTGTTCTTCCATTGTCTTGTACTACTGTCACCTCATTTAAACCAGTTTAGTTAAATGTCTGCTCATGCTAAATCATTTTTGGGGAAGACTGAGGACAAGAGGGTGTATGTTGCTCTTTTTGATGTTCTTTTTTTCTATTAGTGTTGTGATTTTGATTAGAGTTCCAAGTCATTAAAAGTCCCCTGATATAGTTTATGCAGCTATAACATTTTTTCTCTCTTCCCTCTAGTATAATGATTCTGCCTTTTCACCATCTTTTCCAGAGATAAATGAAAACAGTTGTACTTCAAAACTTTTGCAAGCTTTAGAACTGTTTTCTGGATAGAAAGCAATACTTCAGCTACAATTTTGTTTCCTAAATAGATCACAGAGTCATAAAATCACAGAATTGCTTGGGTTGGAAGGGACCTTAAAGATCAACTATTCCAACCCCTCTGCCCTGGACAGGGACAGCTTCCACCAGATCAAGCTGCTCAGAGTCCCATCCAACCTGGCCTTGAACACTTCTAGGGATGGGACATCCGCAGCTTCTCTGGGGAGCATGTTCCAGTGCCTCACAGCCATCTGAGTAAAGAATTTCTTCCTAAAATCTAATCTAAGTCTCTACTTTTTTGTTTAAAACCATTCATCCTTGTACTATCAGTACCTTCCCATGTAAAAAGTTGGCCTGCCTCTTTTTTTGTAAGCCTCCTATAAGCACTGGAAGGGAGGCCACAATGAGATCTCCCCGGTGTCTTCTCTTCTCCAAGCTGAACAGTCCCAGCTCTCTCAGACTATCTGAGAGAGCCTCCAGCCCTTTGATCATCTTTGTGGCACTCTTTCGGATTCACTTCAACAGGTCCACATCTTTCTTGTGCTGAGGACTCCAGACCTCCAGGTGGGATCTCACAAAAGCAGAGTAGAGGGGTAGAATCACCTCCCTCGACCTTCTGGCCACTCCTATTTTGATTCAGCCCGGGACACTGTTGGCCTTCTGGGCTGAGTGCATGCTGTTGAATCATGTCTAGCTTTTCACCCATGAGAACCTCCAAGTCCTTCTCCTCAGGACTGCTCTCAATGTCTTCTCCAGTCTATACTTATGCTTGCGATTGCCAGGACCCAGATGCAGCAGCTTTTACTTGGACTTGTTGAATCTCACGAGGTTCTCATGGGCCCATTTCTCAAGCTTGTTGGTCCTGTCCTTGATTTTTACCCACAGGCTTTCAATTTGTTTGTGTCTGTTTTCAGAGGCAGCTTTTCACAATCCTTAACATAGAGCACAAGAACTTGCCCCTCTTTTCCAGCCTATCCCTTCTGAAAAGCTTGTAGCCTTCAATTGTGTGATTCAGTGTTCCAGTTGTGTAACTTGTCCCACATTCACAGAATTTTTTAAAGTATTTTTAAGTATTATGGTTGCAGCACTAAATAGGCTGAAGCATTGCTAGTGAATTTGTTAATGTTAATACTACATGGGATACTCACATGAACATCTGATGCTCAATGATATTGTGAAATGAATACACATCACTTGCAATTTAATAAGAATTTGAGGTGTTGGGATTTTTTTTCCGTAAGTTTCATTTCCTTGGAAAATGTCGGAATACTGAAAAAACAGTTCCACCAAAATATTTTTAAGATAAAATACTAGTTTTTGTTTTCAATTGTGCTTTCAATCTCTGTGGTAAATTGATGTCTCTGACTTCATCTTTTGTGAGGGACCATGCGCTCCCTAGTTAAGTAGTTCCGGTTCACAGTCATGTGAGTAATAGAATATGCTTGTAATTACAGAAAAAATTAGGAAATAAATACATCATGTGCCACAGAAAGTGTACACTTGGGGAAAGAAGAGAGAGACATTTTTCAATCGAAACCAGAATTTTCTAATTAACAATAGGATTATCTAGAAAGTGATGACCACCTCTAACCCTGGTGCTTGCTGCTCATGCTCTGGTCCTCTCTCTACTGAGTTATGTATGTGTGCTGGATTTCTGAGGCTGCCTTTTCTTCCCCAGAGTCAAGACAGCTCTTCAGTCTGGAGTAGAAGATACAGACCCAGCCTGAGATGTATTTGCAGTACTATAAATTATGATGGCCTGTGACATCCCATTGATTGTGTATTTGATAGTCTTCATTCTGACATATAAAACAATTGACAACCCATAGCTGAAAGCTGAATTGGCCTTTGAGGATTTCTGGAAGACTCTGATGGACAATACTTTTCAGAAGAAGAATAGACATCTTTGGTTTAATTGCCAGCAGGTTTCATTTTATTGAGGGCACAAACCAAGGCCCTTTGTTACTGGGTAAGCACTACCTTCTTAAGACAGCTGAGGAGGGAAAGTCAGAGGTGGCTGATCTTTCCCAGGCTCCATATTTTGTGCCACTGTCTATCAATAAAAGAGTTCAACACTTTTATTAGACGCTCTGATGAATGAGCTTGGGATGTGAAATCACTGAAGGCCATACTTTGATCAAGCTGACAAGTAAAACAATTGGAATTGTTGGAGAAGGGAGTGAGGCAGACAGAGACAGTCCCATGGAAGAAAATAATTAGGGAAAATGTCCATTCTGTGATCTGAATGATGCCATGGTAAAACAGAGACATTAATTAAATTAATCAACTTACTTTTGGTAATCATAAAAGTTTCCAAGATATAGCTAATTATTATGGATGGTTTTGGTTTACGATAAAAGCTTATTTTCTGTACAACCTATTCCCTTCTTCTTCCTCTTCCATGCAGTAATGTTAGAAAACTATAACCTGATATGACTGCTATTTTCGTAACAGATTATTATGGTAACATATATGGATTAATGGGAGTTCTGGCTGAATAAGAACTGTAGTAATTGGCCCTTGAGATTTCATTAAATGGAGCCAGAAAAGGGGGAACTAATTACAAAAGGGAAAAGATTTCTACACTTTTAAACATGTATGTTGTCGGAAATTGTGCCTCTTTTTTAATGCAAAAATCAATATCATAGCAACAAAATGATCAAAGAAAGCAGAATACAATCAGAGTACATGTGCAAAAAGCTATGTCTGAAACAGTCTTCCTGCGTTCAGTATGATAGAAAGTGTTTGGGAGCCATTGTAAAATGTATTTAGAAATACAGGGCAAATTGCTTTCCCTCCAGAAAAAATAATGAATGGGAGTTTTATTTAGAGGAATATGGGAACACAGAGGTGATTTTCACTAGAGCCTGGTAATTCCAGTTGTCCCAGTTGTTGACTAAGTGAAGACACCTTATAGAAGTTGTTTTCCTATAGACTGAATGAAGAGCTTTTCTGAAAAGCAGACTCCTTGAGGGAATGCCCAGTTTGGCATCTAAAAATTGGCTTTTGCTACTGGGTCCTTTTTGTCTGTTGTAGATCAGATTTCCATGTTTTGCGTCTAGAAGGGGAACACTATTTCTTGTCCACTTTAGAGTATTATAAGGCTTTTCTGATGATTATTTTAATACAAAGGCAATGGGCCCATAATGTAACTAAAAAGTGGAAGAGATACAATAGGTTTCAGATCAGGATCTGTGAAAATTGGAGTGTTCTTCTTTTCCATGCACAAAGACTAACCCAAACAATTTCACCTTGAGTTACTGATGAAGGCATGTCGTTTTAAAAGAACAAAACTAAAGGAAAATCAAAAAAATTTTTTTATTCCCTACTCTTATAAAGTAGTGTAAGGAGTTCACTAATGTCTGGACATATCTGGCATTGATTTTGTGTTCACAGTCATGTTCTGTCAATTTAAAGTGATGTTTCTGTGCTGCCCACAGGGAGCAGTGATAAGTACAAGAGGTGCCCCAAATGCCTTGACAGTGCTGAATAGTCAAACTGCAGGACCTCACCAATTACACGGATGCTTTTCCTTGGCAGACCTGTGTGTTAATTCACAGGTATGAAAACTGTCAGCACTGCTTAGGTTGCAGCATTGACACCATATCTGTTACACAGAGACAGCTTACCCCAAAGAGCAAACATCATACTTGTGGGGTTTTTTTAAGTGGTACCTCATGACATGCCCAGTGAACTCATGGGATAAAACCTGAGGATGTGACAGAGATATTACAAATGCAGAGGACTAACAGATGCCATTGAGCATATCTTTGTGCAGAGAAAGGGGAAATGGAGAATAATGAGCTGTGGATGTCTAACCTCCTTGACATACCCTTTGCTTTTGTGATGGACCCTGGCAGCAGCATGGATTCCAGAGAAATTGCAATGATGTAGAAATAAGCGAGAAATAGAGGAAAGGAGAAAACTAGAGGAGCTGTGGGAAAGTGGAAGACTGAGACGGGAGTGACGAAGGCCTTGACTTGAGGACATTTAGGCTGGAAAGTGTTGAGATGAAAGACTTAGAGTCAATTTATGTTTTGTGCTTTAGGGATGAACAGATCCCGGGTTTGTGAAGTGGAATCAAGAGGAAATGGGGACATGCCAGCAGTCTGAATGGAAAAAAATTGTCATTGACACTTCATTGACTGGAAAACTGAGAAAGACTGGGGGGAAAAAAAGAAAATTAAAGATGTAGGAGAAGGATGGGAGAAAAGAGGACAAGAGAAGAAGTTAGTTCAAAAACTGATGGAGAGTCTGTAAATTTAACTACAGAAAAATACTGAAATCTAAGACTTTTCCAAAGTCCCTTTGGAGAAAGTCTATAATAGTTCAAACTGTAAGGCTTTGGGAGGTATCACAGATAAATCCACTTGGACAAACCCTTTCATAAAAATTTCTGAGTTCCTAAAAAAATCACCTAATACTTTCCAAGTTAGGAGAGCCTCTGCAAACCCACATCCTGTGCTGTGAGATATTTAGCCATCACCAGGTCAGTCCAGAATGAACATACTAATGAATCACTTCAGAGGTCCTCAAGAAGGCAAATAAAAAAATTAAAAAAACTCCAAACCCCCAAAAAACCACAAGAAAAAAAATTGACCAATGAAAAGCTTTATTTTCTGCTTAACTTGTTTAAAATCCTTTAATAACAATTTGTATATCAACTATGCATTTAATTATCACTTATTATGATTCAGAAAGTTCTAGAACTGCTTTTGAAAGATGAACAAAAAACCCCCAGAGATCCAGCCCAACAGCTGAAGCAGTTATATAGAGGAACTCTGGCTTTGCCAGAACATTGATGTAGACTGGGATGAACTGTGGGCCCATACAGACTTGCTGGTCTTTTATAAAAGTGGTGGTTTCTGAATCAGCTACTTTTACTGGATGTGCATGGACCCCATTAGCAGGAATTTTGATCCCACTCCTCTATTTGCTTCCACAGTGACTTGCACGTACACACAACTGCCTAAACACCACATTGGTGGACATGGTGGCTCTATTGGAGGTATAGACTTCATCAAGAGTGCTCAGGCTGTTCATTCTTTTATATTTCATTGAGTCATTTTTTGACACACAGATCAACGCAATCGTTTTGTAGTGCGCAGCACATTGGGGAGGAGATGGCAGTGTGGGTTACACGGCCCAGCAGTTATGTGATAGAGCAAAGGCAGCAAAAACCCCACAGGCATTAGAGACACAAAGATGTTTGCTCATCAGTTCATATATTTTTTAACCTATTTCTTCTGTTGCTTTTTACTTGTTGGATGGTCCACCAGAGTAAAGCTTTCTGGGTTGGAGCTATCTCAAACTGTTAGAGTTCTTGTCCTGCCCTCTGAACAATGTCTTATTCCCAGAGCTCTTTTCATCAGCAAAAAAAAAAAAAAAAAA
>VZRE01007121.1:155083-229160 GCA_013396775.1 Cephalopterus ornatus
GTTATTGAACTGAAAGGCTTTATATGTAAAGAAGGAGATAGGAAGAATTTAAAATGGCATACTGAGTGTTCTCCAAATCTGGGCTTTTTGGCCTGGCTCTCTTCCAGAGCTCTTGAAAGCATTTTCACTATTACCTTAAGGTGATCCAAGTTTGGCTGGCACCTAGAAAGATTCTCTTCCTCTTCCTCTTCCTCTTCCTCTTCCTCTTCCTCTTCCTCTTCCTCTTCCTCTTCCTTTTCCTTTCCCTCCCCTCAACTAGTTTTCTCCAGAGAGTTTTGGATTGGGTGTATGCTTTCTCTCTCTTCACATTAACTGTCTGTAAAGCCAACCATGACTAATTCTAACTTAGATGCCTGATATAAGGACATGTCTACTAATAAATGAAAGTTCTACTTTAGGACTGTTGTAATCATTTTGAAAGTGACTTGCTGGAGAGTAGAAGACACTGGATCTTGACCCAGTGGTGGTCAGAGAACAAATAACCTCTTCAAGTTCACAAATATTTTAGGACCCTTTATTCTGTAATAGACATTCTGGACTATTTCCCTCTCTTGACAGCCCTTTAATATACCTTTCTCATAGTCAGAGTTAAACAAAAGTAGTTGGAAATATACATTAAATTTTCAGAATGGAGAATAAAAGTGTCTGTAAGGCTCCAATTATCAGTGGGAAACATATATATTCATCTTGGAAAACTCTCTTTAGAGAGTTTGAACCCTTCTCTGCTGCCTACCCTACAAAAAGTTCCTACCCTGCGAAACTGTATGCAATGTCATCCCTGCTGACACACCTGCCCTTGTTTTTTATAATAAAGCATACACGACTAGAGTGTAGCAATGCCACCAAGACAAAATCAACCTTGTGCCAGGAAGTCAAACTGCATTCTCCCTGGGTCTTGTTTTGCAGTTGTCAGTAAAGATTCCAGAGGCCACAGTCTGGGTTCAGCTGTACTCAACTTTCTTCCTTCATGGGATTTACACAGAATATCTGGAGGCAGAATCTGACTTTGTAATTGCAGCATAAATTCTGTTTATGTTGCACAAAATGGAGCAGGATTCAACGTTGTCTCTCTTAACTGCATTGGAGCAGCAGGATAACAGGAACAAAAAGCCATAATTTTTTTTTTATTTACTGTAATAAGCAGATCACTCCAACTATGCTCAGTAAGTAGAATTGTTCAACAAGCAATTGCTATATTTGCCTGCACGCTTTTTGAGGCAAAAATACTTAATTTTTTTTTCTACTTAGAGTTTCTTCAATGTCATTTAAACTGTGTGGAAGGTTCCATGTTATTGTGTTGCAAGAGGGAGTACAGTGTCTGCTATCATCAATCCCTGATGGGAAAAGCAATGAAACAAGTGAATTGCTTCTTCAGGGGACTGAAATATTTGGAAGCTTTTTTAATGCAGGTAACAGTCACCTATGCTGCAGCTAATCTCTGCCTTTCCAGGGAAGAAAATGAAGTATATTTATTAGTCAATATTCCTGTAAGTCAATCACAGTGGAGGGCACAGGTATTTAAGCAGCTACTCCTGGCAATGAACTATTTTGCCCTCCTGATTATGTCACGAGTGTGCTGTTGCCCGAGCTGACATGAATTCTCCTGGTACATCAGCTGCCTCTGAAGGCACACAGCATTGCAAGCGCTGTTTAACAACTGCAAGTTAAACCACTAGAAGCATACAAGCTCCCAGTTGTTCATGCATTTGTACTGCCTGGTTGATCGCTGTTCAGGCTGGCAAATAGTGACAGCTCGCTCTCATTTCCATTCTGGTTCTGCAGCAGCATGTCTGTGGGCTTCAGCAGAGTCGTTGCTCATGTGCACTTGCCAGAGATCCGAATTAGGACTGTTATTCCTAAGAACCTTGAAAGACTGATTGCTTAAGCCTAAATGTCTGGCAATGAGAAATAGATCCTCTCTGTATTAGCTCATTTGTTCAAATCAAAGTTAGTAATGGCAGAAAGTCACTGCTCTTTGATGCCTGTTCATTATTTGCCTTTAAATTAGGTGACAGTTTCAGCTGTTTTCTGCCCTCTTTGGGCTGAAGAGACAAGCCTCCTTGGGTAATGGTGGTGTGTTGGGAGTTGTCTATTATGATGGCAGCAAAATTATTGGGCCAATACTGAGGGAAACTTGAGCTAATTAGTCCTGCAGCAGCACATGTGGGATTCCCTGGGTGCTAACCCTCCCAGCCTGGCATGCCATCAGGCAGAAAATAACTCCAGGCCATCCAGCAGTCTGTCAGGATGATAGGGGACTTTGGTGACTATGAGCCTTGACTCATGAAATTTTTCTCAAAACTGAGAGTAGCTGGACTTTTGTGTAGGCAGTACTGGGCTGTCAGCAGGACAGGAAAGCAGCATGGACCAGATGACATCCAGAGGTGCCTTCCAACCTCAACCATTCTGTAGACAAAAAGGATAATGAAGAATATATCTATTCTATATCTATATATCTTTTGGCTATATTCTAACATACCAAATGCAACAGCCCTTAGGGCTGCCTCATTTGCACAAGCTGCCATTCCAGGATCTCAGCAGAAAGCAGGGCACCTTCAAATCATTATGTAACAGGCAAAATCTGAACTCTTTAGTTAAGCAGTTGGATAAACTTGCTGATGCTAAATGTACAGGGCTTTCAACTTCAGAATGTATAATGTCATTACAGAAAACAAAAGATATTAATCTTTCTTAGGAATAGCAAGGGCTATAAATGTGGTTTTGATGGACTCTCTAGCTAAATAGTAAATAAATAGGAATTTAAATATATGTGCTTTTAAAAGAACATCGTCCTATTTTGTTTTTTCATTATTTATCACTTTCTACAGTATTACAGCTTATCTTGTGGTGAAGAGTAATCTCTGCAAACATCATAAATAAAAATCAGGAAACAAATGCTAGGAAAAACATTTCCAACATATAAATAATGCAGGGATGTCAACAACATTCCTATTTTTTTTATTTTTGAATGCATACATATATGCATTTATACATGAATGGGCATGAATAAAAGTAATATTTTCAATATACCTGAATCCATGCATTTTTATAGGTCTCTTAAAGGAGTGTATGCTGGATAACATACAGCTCTACCTTATACAGAGAGCTTACACAGGCTTTTGGATTGCTAAGACTCCAAATGAACTATTTAGAAGGATTTTGCTACCTTTGGGGTAACACATTTGTCTTCAGTTCTGTGATCAGTTAGTGGAAATCAGCAGTTCTGTTGACTTCAATATTATTTTATGCCACTTCAGGATATATTTCTTTAAGCATTTTTACAACTTTTTACAGTTTGGTAATAGATTTTTTCCTTCTGAATGTCAAACTATAGGTTTTTACCATTATGCTGTGCATTCTTCCAACAGTAGCCAAAACCCAAGCACCTTTGACTTGTTGAGACATCAAATGAAAGAATATGACCTTTAATGTAAAAAATTGTGTTCCTGAATTCTTTACCAAGAAATTTTACCAACATTTCTTAACCAGAAATTCTTTTTCAACAATGGGATGTGAAGTATTTCTCATACCTCTCCAAAATGGTAGGCCTTTCACTGACTGTCTTAATTATTTTCCCTCAAAGGTTGATTTAGAGACCTCTTGAAGAATTCACTAATATAGCTTTTGATCTGCTCAGAAAACTGACTGAAGAAGAGAAAATGTCATAATGAAAGAACTCGTGTAAACCATAGAAAATCAATTTTAGGTGATTATTTTATGAACTAGAAGCAGATTTTCATTCAGCTTAAAAAAAAAAATCAACATTTGGGACTTTGTAAACTAGAAAGAGAGGATTTTCTTCCCAAAAGTGGGAATCTGAAAGTGTTATTAACATATGAGGATGGAGTATTATAATAGGTATTTATTTATTTATTTATTTATTTAAACTACACTGCAGAAATTGTTTTTTGAAAGAAGCTTAGAAACTTACCTATGGCTTACTATTATCTTAGTTCAGTCTTCAAAGTTCTTTTAATTTTCCCTCAAGAGTTAGCTGTTAAACCAGTAAATACTGGGGAAGAGGAGTCTTTCTTCTTTAGAGTCAAAGATCTAAATTCCTTTTTTCTCAGGTTATGTGTTGGTTACAGAGAATATAAAGCTGGCACTGAACTTCTCTTTATTTTAATTTTTTCACTTGGAGAAAAAAGAATGCTCTCCTAAGGCTGAAACCAACCTTCAAATAGAGAAAAAGTGGTAAAAACATGATTTTCAATTAATTAAATCAAATTGTAGTAAAAATGGGATAATTTTTATATTTGGAAAATTGTTATCTTGTAAAAATTTATACTGAGGATAAAGTCTAATAAAATATTGTGCTGTCATTCTCCTACAATATGTTTTCCATTAGGTATTCAACATGTTAGATGTCAACAAAATATTAAAATAGTTTACAAACTCACTATTGTTTTTATGATAGAAAAACAGGAAAAAAACATGTCTTTAGCTTCAGGCACTGTTGCAAAATCTTGGGAAAACAGGTTCAGGCATACAAATGGATATTCTAACAGGAATAATCAGTCATGACTACAGCAAAAACGTAATGAAATTTTAATATTACAGACTGGAATTCATCCCATATAATGTTAACTATCTAAAAAATAATTGAAAAAAAAGGGTCTTACCTTAGTATCCTGTGTGCAATTGTTTGGAGTTATGCCAAATGTGGAGTTGTTCTGCCCTGAACATCTAGGGGCATCACTGGTTCCCTCCAAACCATCTCTTCTCTTCCTTCTGCTGAAGACAAAGTAACAGGTTAGATGGACCACTGGCTGCTGATCAGTCCTTCTACGCACTTGTTTCTTAGAATCCTGTTTGTCATCAGCTGAATTAAGCACAACCTGTTCAGGCTAAACTAATTTTCCAGGCTTCTGAATTGGGAAAAGGTAGAGAAAACGGTACATCCTTCTTGGATGTACCATAATATTTTAGAAATTCCTGTCAAAATGTAATGATTTTGGCTCTGAAAGTGCCTGTCTTGTTCCACTGATTATGAAGAAACACAAATAAAGTGGCTAAAGTTGGTTATAGGAATGCTCAATTATAGTTCTCTCTGTTTATCTGTCATAGCATTCAGGAATCTGGTTGGAGAGCAAAAATGGTTTCACAGAAGAATGATCTCCCAGTAAAACCTGAAACCAGTCCAGAATCTGAAAGCAGAGAAGGTTCTTAGCAAATTTAAAGGGGTTAAATGAATGAGAACCTGGAGTCTGTTTCTGATCCATGAAGTGCATTGCAAATGGCTGCAAATTGCTGACAGAGTAAGTATTCATCAAGGCAGCTGAAATTTGATAAGAATTTTTTTAATGGAAAAATTGGTTTTAAACTATATTAATTTTTATGAAAGAGGAGATAATAGCTTTGGAATTTTTCAAATTTAATAATTTCTTAGGTTATTGTTTTATAAAAGAAAGTAAACATTCTCTGGTGGGCATGAGTGGGAATCAGTAAAGGAAAAAAACTTTGCAGCAATTAAGATGGAACAAAATATTATATTGGAGGAGGTTTGGGTTGGACTCAGATTTTTATCTCTGCACTTTTATTCAGCATGTCAGTTGCAAATGTTTCTGTCACATAAAGTAAAAGTAAAAAATCATCTAATCAGAACCCCTCCAAATATTACAGTAATTACATAACTGAAGTTATTCTTGAATCTGCAAGGAAAGTTTTGCATATGCAAATGACAGATGCAGCTTTTTGAAGTTTTTTTTTTAAGTCCTATGGTTTATTTTTGAAATTGTTCTTGGCACTGTAAAATATTTCTGAAGAACATGAAAGGGTTTAAAATAAGAGAATCAGACAGATTTGCTGATATTTTTCCAGTCTAAATTGGGCATCAATCTTGTGATTTGAATGCTATAATCTTATGTACAAACAACAGGTGGTGAGAGATTACAAGTTCTTCAATTAGAAATAACATCTCTCTTCCCTGCCCTCCAATTCATAAATGTTCTCAAGCAGTCACTTAAGCCTGTAAGATAAAGTAGCACAGGAATTATGCACCAGAACAGATAAATGGTCCAACTAGTCTGACATCCTGTCTCAGACGTGGCTTTTTCCAGATGTTTCACAGGAAGGTAAAATATCCACACAGTGCATCTGATTGTGTAATATTATACCATGAGATGCAATTTCTGTCTCTTCCCAGCTGGTGATCATCTTATGTCTGAAATAAAGGCTGTTGGCCCTATAATTTTTAGCCTAGTTAGTGTAATTATAAGGCATGTTCTGATTTATATAAATGCCTTACCGTTCTCTAATCTTGCTAAACTGATTTTCTCTCTTAAACCCTTAGATCTTCTTTCAAGTTGTTCTGCCTTTTCAAGCATGCAGATTTGCTGACTGTACTCCCAGGGCCTGCAGCAGCCACTGGCTTGGGCATCCCGCTTCCCAGAGAGCTGCTGTGCCTTGCCACAAGCCAGCACAGTTCCCCTCCCCAGAGCCATCACTGCTGGTGGTGCTGGAACTGAAACTCCTGGAGAGGGTACGGCACTGTTCCCATACCTAGACACCTGCTGCATTGTTTTGCCATTGCATCCATATCCCACATCCTACCCTCTCTCTTCCAGATGTCCAAAATTTAACATGCATGAAGGCAACATAGGGGCCGCCAATGCCTCTGACCACTGGACTGAAGGAGAAGTGGTATTAAATGATTTTTTTCCTCTCTCCTAATGGTTAGCAGTCAAGCAGAATCTAGCATTTAGGATAAAATAAACAAAGTAAAGAATTCTCAAAAAACTGGTAGTCATTTGGAGAAATCATAATTTGATTTCATGGTTCTGTATTTTCTTCTGAGGCTCATCATAGAACATCTGTACACTTCTGAAGATACTTCTTAAAGATGGATTGAGCAAGAAGTGAGTTAAATCCAATTTTTGTGTTTTATCTCTTATAATAAACCCAAGGTCCCCAAAAGGTCACCACACCCTCCTCAACAGGTGCTCAGCAGGCACTGGTGTGAAATTTTTGACACTTCTGAACAGAAATTAAAGGCAAAACTCGAAATGAGTTGACTGAACTGCATTTTCCCTCTGAACTACCTAAAGTGCCATCAGGGGAGTAGGTTCGGTACAAAGATAATAATGGATAAATATCATAGAATCAAAGGATAATTCCTGTTGGAAGGGACATCAAGGAGTCTCTAGATCAACCTCCTGCCACAGTAGGGTGAGCTATTAGGTCAGGCTAGACCTTGAAAATACCTAAGGTTGGAAACTACGTAACATCTCTAGGCAACCTCTTCACTTTTTGACTGTCCTTGTAGACATGAAGTTTTCCTTATATCCACTCTGAACTCTTTTCAACTGATGTTCTCGAAGCTCATCTCTTCAATACTGTAGTCAGCATATCAACCAGCAAAGACTATGTCCAGTGACCCCCCAGAAAGCAGATGCTAGACATCTAGGACAGGTCCATAGTAGTGGAGAAAGGTGGAATTTCTAAGATGGCAATTTAGACTTCGCTAAGCTGTGTCCACTTACAGAGGAACACCGCACCCTCTGGAGAATTCTTTCCTTCTCCATTGGTAACAGAGTTAGCACGGATTTCATTAGCCTGGATATAGATTTTCATCAGACAAATTTTTTAGCTAGGTTGAGATGAATCCCATCCTTACAGAGGGTAATGGCTCAGAGCACACAGAAACCCCTTCAGCAGAATTGGTGTGGATGACTGCACCA
Source organism: Cephalopterus ornatus (assembly GCA_013396775.1). NCBI lineage: Eukaryota > Metazoa > Chordata > Aves > Passeriformes > Cotingidae > Cephalopterus > Cephalopterus ornatus. The sequence continues at coordinate 162,763 of VZRE01007121.1, forward strand.
TTCAGATATTCTTGAGAGGAGGAAAGGTCTGACTGTCATGGAAGATTTACTGAACCAGAGGCTGTATTGATTCCTACCGTTGAGCTGCTCTTACAAAGCTGATTTTTAATCCCAGTATGAAGGTATGTTGATCGGTTTTTAAATAGAATGCTCCAGTGATAATGAACTCATCAATATAAAAATATATTGACTCCTGTTGTAATCAGTTGTTTTTATTAAACAGGCATTTGTCTTCCCTTAAATCCATTCTATTTTCTGCCTATATCAGCGTGAATGAATATAGTAAATAACAACCTGTACAACTTCATTGGAAGGCATATATTTTCATTGGTGCATCTATCTATAATTTAATTACACGCAAGTTAGCAGAGTAAACAAACAACAGTGAAGTGCTGCTCTGGGTTTTTTTTAATTTTCTTTTTTTTTTTTTTTAATTTTTTTAATGCAGTCTGGTAAGCAATTGTCTGCTCTGAATCTGGTATTCTTACTGCTTAGCAAGCATTGCAAACAGTCATGCCATTCAAACATTTCTTGATTTCAGTAGACTTTTGTTATTTCATTTCTCTGATGTTAGTTACAGACAAAAGCAAAAAGCTCCTTGTAGTAAGTTTGAAACTTGCACGGCATCAAAATCAATTTGACTTAAACATATGCAGGGATTGTAGATGAATAATTCAGAAGTGCCCCTAATTTGTCATTAACAGATGAAAAATGTCTATCAAATCAAGCTTCTTCTACATCCTGTTATAATGTATTACATTGTAGGTCATGATGTGTCATGTCATGATGGTGATATCTCTGATTACAACGAATGCTCGTGATTACCTGTGGTGAACTAGGGTATGAAATGCCAGTCTTAGATATGTCTTTTCCTAGATCTGACTTTCCCCATGGAAAACTGTGCTGAGAAAAGGAACCTCTTGTCAGCAGAAAATGACAACATTTCTTGCTGAAACACTGGAACCAACCTTTTGCTTTTAAAACTGCTATAGCTCAAAAGTATACCACCTTTTTGTCTTAAATTTAATTTTTAGCTTGGTGTTTTCAGTCTTTCATAAGAAAAGCCATATTATCTAAAGAAACACATATCATGGTGTATAAATATATGATATTGCATATTCGTATATGATACTATTTAATAGTATGTGAAGAAACTTAATTGAATACACAATTTTTCATTAAAATATTATTCAATAGAAAAGAATGTAAGCAACAGCACCTATAAATGGAATAATCTTCTTTTACTAAAAATGTGAGTTTCTTTATAATAGTGCTCCACAATCTTGCTTTCTGTAGACATGTGTTCCTCTCAAGTAGGGACATACCATCCATTTGATATTTGTTATTTCTCTCACATATTCTCATAAAATGTGAAAAATATTTTTTATTTCTTGCCTGCAGTTCACCACTTTTTTACCTCGTTCTTGCACAGCTTTTTGTTTCAAGAGTAGATGTTTCCTCTTCTGATTTTCAGTACATTAGCTAAAAAAAATTGCAGTAAAAAATTTATAAATGACACTAATCAAGTCTGGGATTTATGTTTGTATATGTGGGGTGAGCATCTGTGCATGAATGTGTGTGCATGTCTGAATGAATGCCAACTGGCATGCTCTGAAGTCAGATATCAAATAAATGTAAGCAAATCTTGAAAGTATCTATTTATACCTATGCATGGCATATTTACATATACATTCTCCCTGCTTTATTTTTTTCAAGGAATTAATTACAAACTAGTGTCTGGAATTTTATGTGCAGATTTCTGGTGTATGAAGAAATAGGAATCCAGATTTTGAACCAATTTCCTTGTGCTGCAGTCACAGGAAGGGATGGGTCAAGCTGTGATATTCATGGAAAATGAGGGAAAACACTGGTAGTTCAACACCTTCTGCTGTAGAGTATTTGCTGCACTGAGCTCTGCTAAAAAAAGTTATTATAGCCATTACATCCTCCCATGGAAAATCTTTGGAATCAAAATAGCTGTGGAAAGTGTCTTTAAATGAGTCTTTGATTCATTGCTAATTTAGTCTGCAGCAGAAATGGCAATCCTTGCCTCCACCCCTGAGAGAGGCCAGAGGGCCTTTTCTTTCACCAGACAAAGGACTGTTTTCCTGTAGTTTTGGTGGAATGAGAGGTGCTACGCTTTCATTTAATTTGCTTTAATTTCTATTAATTTTTCTTTTTCATAAATGTAAGTCATTGCTCAGTGTGGGCCTTTCAGTAGGTCAAAGATGGCATAGCTCCACTGACATCAATAGGCTAAAAGGATTTGCACCAGCTCAGAATATAGCTAAAAAGGTGAAAAATCAATAGTGAATCAGACCCTTTATTATTTTTTAATCTGTGGTATCAGTCATGTGTTACAAGACAACGTCCAGTTATTTCTTTTCTAAGATCAAACTTCAATATGGACACTCAATTCAGCATCAAAAGTTGATAGAAGAGGCCTTGAGATCCTGCACCTCAACCTTTCTGAAGCACAAGTTTAATTGAAAGGTAGCAGTGCTGACCTTCTTTCATGTGCTTCATTTTACATTGCAATCCCTTGTTCTCTTTTACTGAGATGTCAAATCAGGTATATCTGGAGATTTCCCCATGTGGTACTTTTAAAGCCTATGATTTACACTTCCTCATTTTTCACCTGAGATGAAATGTTTTCAATTCTCCTGTCTATTGTAAGTAGAATTTCCTAAAACCTGTCAAACTTCATGTGATGATCCAAGCTTCTAGAAACCACAAACTAAAGTTCAAAAAGATGAATGCTGTAATGCCACTAAAATTGAAGGATATCTTCTTCAAGGAGATGGAGCCATTCTGGGCTTAAAGAAAACTGTTTAGGACAAACCATTACTAAAAAAAAGAATAGGTGAAATATACCTTGTATTGTTTTCTCTTCAGTCATCCAACTTTTCTGCAGTGTCTTTTGTGTCAATTGGATGCAGACCAGCTACAAGGGAAGGTAGCCCTTCTCTCAGAATTTAAGGAATTCAGTAGAAACAACGGTGCATATGAAGTGCAAGAAGTTATGGAGGAAATACGTTTTGTGTAAACTGCATTGAAATTAGGTATAAAAAGTCTTCATAGAAAATGTGAATTACTGCAATGCCCACTTCTGGTAGCTGCACCAAAACTGAAGGTAACAATAAGATTGTTAGGAATGTAATCTTAGATTATTTAAATAACTTCAGGTAACCAAAAGTAAAGAGAAGGCTATAATGAAAATAAGTACTGACATCTCCCCCGGATTTGCTCATGTCCCCACAGAAGCGCTGGAGGTAGAGAGCACACACTGCCGTGTCTGACCTCCTTGTATTATCCTTTGGAAAATTCTGCCTCAAAAACATTCAAAGATAGATGCATCATTTCCAATGAAGAGTGATACTAGGGAAAGTGAGGACCTCAGGGCCATTCCTTTCTGTTGGATATCAGATGAGGCAGTTTCAATAGTAATATCAATAGTGATCAAACAAGCAAATGAGAAAGGTCATGTGGATGGGTGTGGTTTCATTTAATTCATACTTAAGGAAATTATAGCAAAATGATTGGAATATCAAAGGCTAATAGAAGCTTATTTCATCAGTTCTGTAAAGTATTGATTTTGAAAAGCACAGAGCCTGTGCCTGAGAATATACAATGAAGTTATGTTCTTGCTAAAATGTAAATTAATAGCCAGAGTATCATCTTTACATCAGCAGCAAATACTCAGGCTTGATTACTAGAGGAAGGCAAAAAGAGGAAATTACCCTCTCATTTTTGTTTTTCGAATTAGACGTGGAACTGGATAGTGCATAACCTGGTTACATGTAGCAGAATGGAAATACAGCAGACAAGGGATGTATCACATAGAATGCATCCACCAGATTTTGCTAGTGAAGTTATGTATATGCTGAAAAGACCTAAAGAAGAAGACAGAGGAGGCTGGGGGGTTCACTGCTCCTAATGGTTATCCTCACTATGAGTGAGAAGGAGTTCAAAATTATAAAACTACAGATGCAAACTTCAAATATGGACTTGAAACAAGAGAAAAATATATAATTTAGAGGCCATCATTTCTGTGATAGAGATGAGAATCTCTTGTGCGAGTTAACAGCTCATAAAGTTAAGAGTAGAGCAACGTTTTTCAGGTTAAGTAAAATATGGATGTTTGGCAACATCAGTGTAAAAATAAAGATGGCAATATGTAACATGGTGAAATTTGAACTGTACCATGTGCCGAGGAAACAGATTTTGAGTTGAAAAGATGCTTGCAAGCCATGGAAAAATTTTGTCATTGATTGAAAGATCACAAAAGTGAGACATCTTTTGCAAAACAAAAAACAAACAAAAAGGCTTGGAATTATTTCTCATGGTACTATATTATGGATAAAAGAGAATGTCATGTGGGAAAGACACAGATATAAAGATCTCAAAAGATCTCTTACAGAGACAAAAAAGAACAGACTCTGTTTAGAAACAGAGCATCCTTCAAATTCCTTCCAAAAGAAAAAAAAAAGGAGTGTGATAGGGTGACATTCCTGCACAAGGGATCACAGTGAACCAAGCAAGGATCACCCCCATGGTGTAATCCCTCTTGCCAAGATGTAGCATGGAAGGGCACAGCAAAGATACATTTGAATTTGGTGACTTGGTGAACTTGTACAAAAACAGCACGGAATAATATGAGCACATTTCAGTAAGAAACTGGTGGGACCTGATGGAACTGGCTCAAGCTCCCAGCTGCCCCTGCCATCCTCTTATAAGTCTTGGCAGAGAAGTTCTGCGTCTGGGCAATGAGTCCCCTGTGTCCTGGGATGACACTACTACAGCTCTGCAGCATGGCACCTGTACCCAGCAAGTCCATGGGCTTTATTTTATATGGTGAGAACACCAGCATATGACCACTAAAATGGCCAGCTGTTAGAGGTCAGCCCCCTTTACATCTCCACCTGATTTAACTTGTTTGGAGGGCACAAACATCAATGTAGTTAGTTCTAATTTTTTAACTTTTACAAATAAGTAAAATGCTTGTGTCTCTAACACTCTGTTCCTTTTTACTGTAGTTTTTGCAGTCACAATAGTTCTTTCACAGTCTTTTCATACAGTTTATCAATAGTCTCTTAGAAAACGACAAAAGCATCCCCCCTAATAAGCTAATATATCACAGCAATTTTATTAGCTATTTTTTATGGTGTTCCTTTCATATGGTTTATTTTACAGTTCCCTGGAACTAATATTTTTTAATGCATTATTTTGTCCTTTACTTTTTGAAACATGAAAAATTTGCATTTTTTTCCTGAAATTATTTAATTATATTTTATGCTATTTGTTTTAGCTATACCAGTGTCTGTGAAGCACTTAGGAAGAAGCTTTAAATAGAATTGAAATTCCAATCACAACTTCTGTCTTATTTTTTTTTTTCCTAGAAACCAGCTCCTCCTTCCACTACTGATTTGTTTTAATTTTTGTAGGATTCTGCAAATGCTTAGTATGTTACTGAAATGTACTGGGAAAAAAGAATTCAAGTAATACCACCCAGTCTACGGCAATTAGATTTGACACTTTTGTACTCTCATTCTTTAGTCAAAATCAGATCTACTAATAGCTAAAAAGCTGTAAACTACTTCTCCTATTTAGCTGGAAGAGAGTGCTTTGTAGAGACTAAGCTATTTTTTGCTCTAGGCTGCAGCTTCACACTAATAAGTCATACACAGAGGAAATGTCATATTGAATGAAAGCAGAGTATTCCACTGTGATTGCTGCAGAATGGTGAGCCCAGCTGGATGAGACACTTGCCCCCAGAAAAGGGATCCAATTGCAAAAACTGTGTTTGCCTTCTGGACACAGACCTGGGTACCTCATCGTTCTGATTTATCCCACTATAAAGAAAGAAGTTCCTTGGGATTATTTTTTCCCCCTGTTCACTTGAGTAGGATTCATTACATCATCTCATGAGAATGGGGACTGTATGAGGTATCTGAGAGGATTTTGTTCTTCAGTAACTGGAAAGAGGTTTTCATTCTGTCATTAACACTAACTTCCTCCAAGACCTTATGCAATCTAAAATTACAGAAATACTTTGTGTCTTGGCTTTGAAACGACTCTTATTTGATTCTCATTGGAAAGTGATTCATATACATCATTTTAAGAGCTCTTAGGTTATCCTGGTGGATTTTTGGCCTAGCTTCATAACTGCTGTGCTAGTTCATGAGGGCTCTTAGAACAGGTCCTATGGTCAAATACAGCTTTGTCAAAATCAGTTAAGGTTAGAGGCAACAAAGGGAACAAACAGTGACCTGCTGAGGGAAAACAAAATAAATCAAAATGTGCTTAACACCTGAAAGGGAGGAAATGGAATGTCTCTGCTAACTTAATGCTTGCAAACATTTCTGGGACAACTGAGGTCTCAGCATTTTGGAAATCAGGTTTTTGCGCACCTTTCCTAACTGCAAAATTAGGAATCTAGCTTCATGGTTCTGTTGGTTCTGTTTGTGAAAGCTGTGTTGAGGCTTTGGTATGAAGGACACACTAGGACACTAGCACCTACAAGAATCATCAACCCTGTATTACAATATCTTCTTGGTTAAAATACAACAGCAAATAACAGCATAAAAATCTCCTTCTTGGCAACAAACCAACATTAGTCTGCAAGCGTACTGCTGTCTCTCATAATTTGTACTCACAGCAGAGTGGATTTTTTTGTCTAAAGCTTCCCCAACACGTTGCTACATGCTGTGTCCCCTGCCCACTCAGATGATGGCCTAAGGACTTGTCTCAATATCACAAACTTCAAAAGTCATCAAGTTCACCTTTGCCTTGCAGAGGAAAGAAAGGGGAAAGCAGTTATGTCTCGGCTGTTTCTGTTTCAAAGAGCCTCTGGAGAGAGATTTAAGCTGGTAGCTGTAAACTTCCTTTCCTTTCATCCACCTACTGCTTGCTATAAGTTTTTATCTATTTATGATCAGCTCTCATGGTTTGCACCTGTTTTTTATGATTAGACCTTTGGATCTTTTCACTGTTCTTTTGCCTTGCAGATGATTCCCTCTTAATACATTCCTAGATAACGTGACGTCACGAAGATGCATTTACTGTTACCATTTGCACTGCCACATCGAAAAGACATTTCTGTACATTTTTGTGGCTCCTTGAACTCCTATTTACCATTATGCTGGCGAATTTTGTGTGATGGAAAAGGTACAGAAAAAAATTATTTCTTTAGTCCTATTTTAAATCTGAAAGGTTACACTAAATCAATCAATAATATACAGGAAAGATTAAGGAGATAGAGAAGGAATGTGTGTATGAAAATAGTACTCTCTAGTCTGAAAATAAATGAATCTGATTTAGAAGCACAGATTTTTCTTTCTCTGTGCCGATGACTAGGAGTCCCAGGAGCAGCCACAGGGAATTGAGGAGCATATTACAGGCAGACTATGTATGTTACTGACTGGTACTTTTGATCAGCCATTTCTCGTGACACACAGGTGACTTTAGTTGGTCTGGCTAGTCAGAATGAAATACTGTATAAGTTCTGGTGGGATGTGAAAGCTTCACCAAGAAGTTCAGAGTCCAGCTATTTTGAGTTTTCTATAAATTTCTTAAAAGCTTGCTTGTTTAAAGTGTAAATTCCCATCAGGTTCATTCTCACATCTGACATGCATTGTTGGTCTGCCTTGCTTCCAGTGTCTGCTCCATTTCGTCCATCTATGTCCATGCTGTTCATATGAACTGTTTGTTTGCAGAATATGACTGTGTTCGGATACAGGCAAAGAGGAGGACTCCAAATCCTTTTCTGTAAAATACCTCTTCTCAAAAGCAGTACTATTTTTTTTGATGCTCAGTTCCTGCCCTGTTTCACCAGTAAATTAACCAGTTTTTCTTAGAGTAATTTGACTGTCTTAGTAACAGTTGGTTTTAAAAAAGATCTATTTCAAAATTCATAAAGACACTTGTAAAACTTAAAATTTCAAGTCCTCTTGTGTTTCAATTTTATTATTTCATGTGTACTCATCTGGGGCACCTGTTTCTAAAGCTGAGGCACATAAGTGTGAAGAAGGAGCTGTCCATCCCTCTTGCCTCTGGTAATAGCAATTTGCCTTTTTTGATAAATAGGAGGCCTTCCATTTCTACTGATGTCAATTTTGTATCTTTTATTGTCTTCTATGTAAATTAAAAGTTAAAGCAAGCTTTACACTGAGGCAATAATTGCACATTTAGCAGTCTGCTAAATAAGACAGCTCATTGAAGAAGTGATTACCTTTGATGGTCAGATTTTTTCCCTGTTCCTGAAATTACAGACTTAAGAAAGTTTTTGAAAGAATTAAAATCTAAGTATGGCTCTTCATATCAGTTTTGTTTTCCTTACAGTACTGTTTTCACATATAGAGGTCTTCGAAATCTCATCTACAGTAGATATAAAAGAGGTTAGGAGAGAAACATAGCATTATGAAAAAGAATGACACATTCTTAATTTAAACATACTGAAAACAACACCAGTACTTCTGGATGGTGGTAGGTTTACACTATGGATCATTGCTATCTGTAGCCTTAGTGGACAGGATGATGGGATGACCATCTCCTGACATAATGGGATCCACTCTGTGGATAACTCAAGACTACCTGCTGAAGCTGTTGAGCAAAGGGTGGCTGATTGCTTCCAGAGGATTCAGTACTCACAAAAGGTTCAGTTGAAGTGCAATTTTACTGGAAACTAGAGGGAAGGTCTTTTTTTTTTTTTTTTGAGAACTGTCTGCCTTGATCTGAATGACTTATTTTGGCAAGTTTCTGCCCTGGTGTTTAAATTGTGGCTTTCCCTGAAGCATGGATGGATAAGAGATGCTGACTCTGGCCTGGGTGTGAGAGCTGTCTGTCTGTATATTCAAATGGGGGAACTGAACTGTGGAAAACACTGCAACTTGCTGAATTCATGCCATGGAAAAAGGGGAAAACAAGGCAATTTACTGTGAATCCATTTAAGCAGAGCTTCAGCTTCAGGGTCATAGTCTCACCTTTTGCTTTTGTCTCACTGGAGTCTCATACTTGCCTATTTACAGCTAATATATATGGCTTTGTTAAGTATTTAATTTTCTTCAGCTGTGTCTGTATTTCAGCGACACGAGAAATTATCCTGACAAAATGCGTCTAACATATAAGGATTTTTGTAATCCGAGCTAGAATGTAAGAGTTTGGTGAGCTCACTCAAAGCTGTACTGTGCTGAATACAGATAAAATGATTTCCAATAAGAAGAACCAGAAGGATATATTTTCACAGCTTTTGCCCTTTGGGTACTTGATTTGAGTATGCAGAGTTATAGTTTATAATATTAACTAATACAGAAATGTAGCTTGTTGTACGAAACAATTGCCATCCTTGGATTCAAGTGCAAAATTATATTTCAGGATTACCACTTCTCACTGCTGCAGCTGAAGGACTAACAAGAAGTTTACATCATGTAAATCATCACTGTGAGTTTGCTCACTCCTTTACTTATCACAGAACCCTTTACCAATTTTGCTTGATTGACCACTTGGAAAATGTTTTCAAGATGAATGAGTGACCTCTGCTTAGAAACCATAGTAACCTGCTGTTCAAATAGAGAAGACCATCCACATTTTCTACATTACACTGTCTGTATTATGCAATACAATATATTTTCAGGTGGAATAATTGTGACATAATCATCTGTATTATGCAATTAAGTTGTCTGCAGTATGAAATAGGAAAGAGATAACATTTTTGCTGCCATATTATAGTAATGATTCAGTCAAAAAAAAAAAAGAAAAAAGAAAAAAAAAGAAGTCATTTGGATATGTATGTTTGACATCTTTTGACTTGATTTGTATGTATACCATGCAGGCCTAGATTTGAGGCTCGACATTCGTGTTCTGACAGCTGTGATCATACAGTACGGCAGAAGAAACCAAAACACAGGTGAGCAAGGAATGAAAGAATCAAGATCTACCAGGTTAAAATAAATAGCTGGTGTACTAGAAATATTGAAGAAAAAAATCCCCATAATGCCAAATAGGCCTCACAGGATAGTAGATGGTGTCTCTGTCAGGATGAAAGAATTTCCTTTCTCCCCAGCTTATCACGGCAGCATTAAGGTTGCTCTGCTCTGCTATAGCTGCAGAGAAGGATATGTCTTCCAGTCCTGATGTCTCCTTGTCTGGAAACATGTGGGAGCAGAGACTGTGCTGTGGCTGTTCTCCAGTCCACTCCAGCATTTTTGGGGGTGAGGTTGCTACATACACTTTTAACCATGTGTTACCTCTTTCTTTTGCAGGAGTGTTCATAGGTAACAAGACAGGTTTGAGAAGACCTCACGGATCAGTAGGCTGGGGCTGTTTTTCAATTTATTTGCAACTTAGATGGGACAGAGGACCCTCTTCTCTCACATTCTCCCTCCAAAGCTATTTCTTCTTGAGGTAACTGATGTCCCTCACAGAAGGTGATCTGACTGTTGTAAGGACCTTCTATTCCTATCCCAGGGATGCAGTAGGTTTATACATATGTATGAGCAAGGGGTTAAAAAACTGTAGAGGGTACAGATCCACATAGAGCCTATGGAGCAAGGAGACTCCCATCAATCTGTTCTTCGTCCACTGATAGTCCATGTAGCCAAGACTGAACATTAGAGGGTAATGGTTGACTCTTTGTAGGTGTTGTCATGGCCCAGGGAATCAGTCGTAACAAACTCATGGTCCTCCAGAGGCAAAGTAACAAGCGCTACCTCATTGGTAGGAGTTACAGTGCAAAATGATGTTCCAGTTCTACTGGCAGTCAGTGTAGTGGTATTTGTAGGCTTCCCTTCTGCAAGTGGTTTCTTTTTCTGTTTAGAAATAACTCAAATATAACTCTTCCTGGGCCCAGCATGAGGTAATTTTTCCTTCCCTCACATTAATGTCTGTCATCTGCCCTTTTGTCTCACTAATGATTCTCGTTCAGTCAATTCTAGTGGCTCTGGGTACACTGCCTGCTGGTGTTTTAGTAGGCAGTGCTGGAAGATAACACACCAATAATATGATTCATTAGGAAAACTTCATGTAGAAATAGCTTAAATATGAGATTTAAAAGTTACACACGTTGGCCAGCCTTGTCTCAAATAAAATACTTATTTCCTTAAAAGCTAGATTGTAGCTTGGATTAAGCATCTCTGCAATAGTGTAAATGGGAATAAAATTTGATTTGACTTTCTGAACTTTTACTGTGGACATGAGTGAACAAAATACGCAAGGGAGAAAACTTCCAGTTTTCTTCCTTCCCAGAAGAAACTCTGTTTTACAAATAACCTAGGTTTAATGTGAACATACAGGTTTATTTTGGAATAGCTGTCTATGCCCAAACCAGACCACTTGTTCAGAAGGAGGCAGCTTTATTTTTGTTTTATATATATTTCAAGAGTTGCAGCTGTAGGAGAGACTCACCAGTAAGGGGGAGTCGTAGCCAAAGGAGCACTGATGACACAGCCTTCTTGCCAGGATGAGGCTGAGGGAGATGGAAGGAGAGGTCAGATATAAGCTGCCGAGCTGAGTCAGATGAAAATGATCATCCTAAAAAGCAGGGGAAAGTGAGCTTTAATGCACCCAGTCCTTCCCATGGATTGATCTGAGACTAGCGTGACCATGAGTAAATTTCTGCCTTTGGAACATAATCTGAACTTTTCTGACTAATGACCCACAAATCTTGATAAATAAGACCTCTTACTTTATATTTAAAGCTAATAATTTATTGGTTTTAAATATTAAAAAACAAAACTCACCCACAATTTCATTTCCTTAATTTTCTAATTAATTTGTATATGACACATCATGAAAAAGCAAGATTACTCATCTTCTGCTTTTCAGCCTGCTTCTGCATAAACATTTAATTTTATTTTTATTTTTTTTTGTGATCTCCTTGGCTTATTTGAATTAACTTGGAAATCCACGCAGTGCTTCAGCCTCTAAGTGATACGTAATTTCTCTCTTTCTTGTCCCTGTCAGACTCTGCAGGAAAGGACTGGTTTCCACAGCAGTCTGTATTAAAGTCATGGTTCTGGATGATGAACCTTTTAAAGTGTGAGCTTTTTTTTTTTTTTAATGCCACAGCAGATTCTTAAATTGTATTCTGCCTGTGACTAAGGTTCCAAATGCATCTTTTTGAATAATATCTTCAGGGTATACAGCTGTTGAAACTTCAAGAAGTGTGACAGTGCATTCAGCTTCTATCAATCACCAATGGATCTGACCTTTTTTCAGTTGACTGAAGTAAGAATCCTTTTGTAAGCACTTTTCCACTTCTCGGAGGGATAAGGCTTCTTCCCTCTGCAAGGTTCTTTGGCTTTTGGTGGGAGAGGGCCTTAAAACCTTCCTTCCTTCAGCTAAGGTAATTCATCACAAATGCCCATGAAGGCAAAGGTGCTCTATTTGTTTTTCAGTTTTCTTTTCCTTTTCTTTTTTTTTTTTCTTCCTTTATTTTTTTATTTATTTCTTGAAAGGTAGGTCTTTCATTGTTATGGGATTTGTTCTTTTCTTATATCTTGCTTTTCCCTTTCCCATTCCAAATGTCAGCCAGTGCGGAAAGTGTTTAATTTCTGTTTTCTATCTTCTTCTGAAAGGAGTCTGCCTCTTCTAATCATCCACTGATTATTTTTTTTAATTTATGAAAGGAGCATTTATTCATCTAGAACAAGAATCATGGGAAATATTTTATAGATTTTTTTCAACGGTGAAAAGATAGTGAACAAAATAAAGATCAGAATTTAGATGTCAGGAGGAATGTGTAGAAAGATTTTTAAGAGACACCTTGTCTGAAAATCATTTTGTTAAGAGAGGTAACAGAACTATATAAATACTCATATTCCATAGAAAGTATTTCCACAGTATAGGCTTCCAAAGCAGTTTGCAGGAGGCATCTTCCATTGTGCTATACACTGGTCTTTAAACCCCTCACAATGCTTCAAAACATTCAGTGCTGTAATACTACAAATGAAACCTTTACAAGAGAAAAAAAGAATCTAACCTGAAAGTTTCTCACCAATCCGAAAGAATTATATCCATATAAATAACTTCTAAGTCTCACAGATTCTGTTGTCCATGTCCATTATGCCCTGATATGAGGTAGAAGGAAATTTAATGAGGGAAAGCCCTTTAGTTCTGTGCTGTTTCATTTCTTTTCTGGAACTTGCAAGTAGGAAAGATCTATAAAATAAGCATGAAAGAGAAAGAATCTGTCATGCTTCTGCCCTGTGCACTTCCTCTAATGGGGCAGGGGGGGCTCTGTATTGGATGTTTTGCCTTCAGATTTATGTCAGTCTTCCTCTAAACATAGAAATGTGCACAGTAATTTCTGATCTTATACTAGAAAGCCCAGATCATAATGGGACAGCAGAGTATGTTTTGGCCCAAGGTTTCTTGAGTAAGCATATGTATAAAAAGTACATCTGGTTATTATTTCTGGTTTTGTCAAACTGTTCTTCTCAATCACATCCTTCCCTCCAAAAGATATTCTGAAATCTGAATTCATCAAAAAGTTTTAAAAACAAAAGCTACATTATTTAAAATGGCTTTTTGTTTTTTTTAAGAAAATATTTCTGTTTTTCATCTCAAAATGACAACTGAAATGCAAAAGAAAACATTTCCTCTTGAATTAAACAAAATCCTTCATCTGACTCAAAGCAACTTGTTTTAAAATTTGTCTAGGGGTGCCAGTGAAATTATGTGTCACTTATTAATGCAGCTTACTCTGTGTTTTTCCTCAGTGTCTTTGGACACTCAGTATTGCCATTATTGTTTTCTTTTGTTTGGAGGAATTTTTAAATTTTTTTTCCACTCCAGAGAGGAATGAGGGGTAGGGAACTAGAGCTGGGAAGCTCAGAGTGTTCTATTTGCTCCTCATTTCTTTTCCTGTTATCACTTTCTGTTGTGTAACTCTTTTGCAAATAATGAAAAGGGTTTCCTCACTTCCAGCCAGGGCATTTTATCTAATTGAAAGCAATCAGCAGGTGGTTCTTGTAAAATCTCATTAGCCTATGATTGTTTTTGACATCTCTTTGAAAGAATGCCACATTATCATAAAATTGTAACCTAGACCCCGTGTCTAGGTTAATTGTCATGGATTAGAATATAGGGTATACTAACATTTTCAAGTTTTATTTTTTAAAAGAGAGGATATTTTAGCATTCTGGGGTAATTTTACGATCTTCCTCACATAGCATGTTGCAACCTTGGTACCAAACACACTTTCCAGTGGTGACACAGCCACTGCGCACATTTCTAAAAGCTATATCAGAACATGAAGATAAACTTCATCCTGGTGTGTCTGATCACATGCCAAAGGGCAATTTTGTAATTCCATGGAGAGGAGCCAAGAAGGAGAGAGAAAGAAAACAAGATACATACTTGGGCAGTGATGTGAAGAGAAGAAATGTACCCATATTCAGTCTCTCTTCAGTGTCTGCTTCTGAGTTGTTTCTTGCTCTCTTTAAAGCTGTAGAAATCCTAACCTGCTGGAATCATTCCTAGCTAGGGATCCACTGATGAGATTTCAAAAAATCTGAGTGGGTGTGGTATGACCCTGAAAATCCTTATGAGCATTTCCAGAAGATTTTTCACGTTAGAACTGTGACATTTGATTTCATTAGTACTATCATAGGCATTCGGAAAGAAATAATTGGAGTCTCTTGTTTCAATTTATATTTCGGGGTCTAGTTTTACCCTAAAAGTATGGAGAAGAGTTATTTTATGATTCTCTCAGAGTGATTACTATGAATGTATGATCCACAAGAGTAGTTATTTTGTAGGGTTTTTTTTCCATATGTATTTATATTCTAACTTGTAGCTGTTATATATCTCTTAAAGCTTTGGAGAGATACTATATGCATATACATAAACAAATGCATATTCATGGTATCCTAGAAAAATATATAAAACTGTTGACATAACTTACAACTGTCAGTGCAGTATTTATGTTCTGGCTTTTTCCTCGTACATAAAAAATGAAATGTGCAAGTAAGCAAGGGAAGACTTCACACAGAACTAAGAACCAAAATAAGCAAGGCTGCACTTCTCAGCTCATGCCCAAAGTGACATGAAAAGGAACATTCAGATAGTCAAGGCATTCTGGGTTATGAGGAAAATGTTTTGTCCAGACAGAGTCATACAAACTCAAGATGCAACATAAATTATTCCTTAACATCAGGAGTTTCCTGTTTTCTCATGGCATTTTTGTTTTCTGAAATATTTAATTGTATCGGCTGAGGGATTAACTAGTCATCATATTGTTGAGTTCTGCTTCTGCTCTACACAATCTTTGTGAAACAGATTCCCAGTTAAAGATAACAAGTGGGCATATAATGTGATTTTCATAGTCTGTTATCTGTTAAGGATGACAAGGATTTCACTTCTCAACATTCCCTCTAGGTCCATGAAATAGTTTGACCCTAAAATAAATTTCATATGGTTTCTCCTCTGAAAAATAACACTCCTCTGTTAAAGAAATAGTAAATCTACTCTCCTTAAGTTTCTCCTTCTTATTTAGACTAAGGTGAAAGGCATATCAGCAAAATCATTCTAAGTCTGTCTCCAGGGCTTTTGAAATCTGTTTCCCAATGTGGGGAACTAAAGAATTAATCTTTGGACAATGAGGACAACAGTGAAGTTAACCTGACCTAGTCTTTACAGCGGCATCACCAGATTTGGTAAGTTATTCGCAAAATAATCACATAGAAGGTAATTTCTAGGACTAAGGATTTATCATCAGTGTTTGATTTGTTGTTTCAAGTGGTTTGGCATAATACAATACTTTTTTACCACATGAAAATGATAACCACTTCTCTGCTGCGTAAACAAGCAAATGCAGACTTTTTTTTTTTAAAGGATGCAAATACATAACTAAAAATTACTGAGATGCATAATTAGTTGTTTTGTCTGTGTTGCCAGAGCTATGAAAATGTGCTTAGTGCATCCCCATTAGTCTCAGAAGCAGTTAGAGTGAAAAACTCCAAGAACTGATGAAATGGATATATAAAATATGTCATGTGTACTGAGCTGAACTAGGGAGGAAATAAGGTGTTTTAAATGAGGTGCATGATGAAAAAGAAGTCTTGTTCCAGTAGCCCAGATGTTACACAGAATACTTAAGATGACTTTGTATGAGATACAGAGAAATGCAGATAACAACTTCAGGGTGATAGTGGGATTCTGAGACTCAGAGCCTGTCTAGTCCTTAAAAAAAATATTTTTTTAATTTGTTTTGCTGGTTTTTTTGGCTGTATAAGATGTTCCTGCAATCTAGAATTCTTATACCCTGGCTATTATAGCTCTTCTGCACCAAAGCTATAGCTTCAGTAAGATGGAGGTACACAGAAGCATTATGGCCAATGAGAGACAATTCCAGAAGGTTCAAACCATTGGAGACAGAGGCCATAGAAAGATATAAATGAAATATTAAGAGACAAAAATCTCTTGAAGCTCAGTTTTGCTGCTTGTCCTTGTGGAACACATCCAGCAGATGAGAAGAGTCTCACAGCATCTTGGGTTGATCCTGTTTTCAGTAGTCAATCACTGAAAATTATATTACAGATCTGATTAATCTGATTAACTAGTAATTGTTTCTGGAGCAGCAGCAGGTACACTGTAGCATTAAACCTCAGGTTTTATTAAAGGAATGTTTAAATGACTTCCTGAGATGGTTTAGTGACAGATATTGCTACAATATAAAGAAGCAATAAAAGGCTATCCAGATCTACTGTGATTGCCACATGAAACATCTTCATCAGCAATGGAGGTGTGGATAATGTGCCTGTACACGTCCTCTTGGACTACAGAACCATTGGCAAGAACCATCAGATCTGATGCTGCTGAGAACCAGATGAGTTCCCATCTCCCAAAAACTCTACACTTCAGCGTCAGAGCCTCTTGACAGAGCACAGGACAGAAGGATATCTGTGGCCTGACCTTAGTAGATGTTGCTGCAGATTCTGGACTGTCATACATGTCGTATACTAGCTAAATAAACAAACACAACTTTCACTGGCCTAATCACAGTGATAAGGACAATTCTACTAGGGACAATGTGGCAGATGAAATGAAATCAGTTTCCCCAGGGAACATTCCAGTCTTACATTAGGAGTTCATTCAGACTGACCCAGAGCAATAGCTGACAAAATGCTATTAGAATTATAACCATCTTACACACCAAATGCAAAGGAATATATACTGGTTTTCATTCATACAAAATTAGAAATCTCCCTCAGTTTGCTAAAACTATTATGCAGTTAGAACTGTCCAAGTATGCATCATCTGGAAAACACCATCCTTATAAAATGACTGCTACACACAGTTTAATAATGATTCTTAGACCTCTTAATTTGGTGCCTAGTAGAAATTACATTGAATGATTCCTGGAGGGTTTCATGAGGGTTCTATTGACTTGAAGAGAGGTTCAAAATGCACACATTTTAAACAATAAAAATAACTGAATCATTTGGTACATGGAACTAGACTTGATACAAGATCTGAAATAATCAGTGTTTTAAAAAAGAGTTTGGCAGCAACTAATTGACTTCTTGTTGTCTCTCAAAAAGCAGTACAAATAGCGGGAAAACTGTGTTTTAACCAGTGTTTGGATTGAGTTTAAAGAGGTACCAGTAATGTATGTTTTGGTTTTGAAAGACACTGGAGAGCAGGGAGGGAGCAGGGAACAGGGCAAGAGTCTTGTATGTAGGAAAAAACAAGTATTGTTTTGGTTTTCTTCTTTTGACTTAATTATCTTGTTGATGCTTAAACATTTTTTACTTTTCCCACATTTTTCTAGGAGTTCGAGTTAAGCTGTCGAGCTCTTCTCGCATCTTCTCTCTTTTTAAAGAACTTCTTTTCCCTTTTTCTTTTGCATTTCATTTTTTCTCCATGAGCTTTCTAGAATAGTTGCTAGTGGCTCTCAGATTGCTTTACCAGTCTTTAAGTACCCTCTTATTAATTTCAACAGGCTTTCAGTTTCAGTGTTTTACTAGTGAAGATATTTTATAAATATATTGAGCTTTATGAAATCTGGGGCTCAGCCTGTTCTCATTCTTAAACATGCGTACATAGATCTGTCTACATCGACATATATGTCTATCTGTATCTATACCTAGATTTATATCTCTATCTACATAGATATATAGGTATATAAAAGGTAAGATGTGTTCCAGAGAAAAGCATTGCATAAGAGTTGAAGCATCTTTGTATTTTCCCAGCAGTGGGTACACTTCCCTAAGTATTGTAGGTATATTTTAACACAACTGTTATGAGCTGTGCCTTTCAGGATATAGTTGTATAGCTCCATATGGGTGTCTGGAATGTCATGGGGATGAAGGATAAATCTCATGTCTTTTTCCACTTTCCACCTGTCCTAATGCAGTTAGTGCATGTAATGGAAATCTGCTAATGTGGTGACATATGCTTCTAAATGTTTCAATTCAAATGCTCTGGCAGAAAAAATCATTAGCTCGTATCTTTTAAATCCAAGGAGCTAAACCTGTGTTACTCAAATGAAATTAAGATCAGCTAAGAGGTGGGAGCAATTTAAGGGTAAGGTAATAAAGAATGGTAAAGTCTTCTATCTCATGGGCCTATCCCCAGGAGAAACTGTCTTAGGGAAAACAGTGAATTAGAAGCTCTTTCACCAGCCAGCTTATTGCAGGATTGCCCAAAGAGCTGAAAGCCGTGCCATATTCAGCCATATTATGAATCAGGAAGTTACCCAGGGTGGTCTTCAATGCAGATAAAGAGGAACCTTAAATAGGACAATGAAAGCAAACGTGAAGATGAAGGGTTTTGGCAGACCTAATATGTCTCTATATATGAGTTATCCCTCACTTCCACAAATGAGATTTTTTGGTCCTTACAGCCCTTGGAAAGGAGAACTGATGAAAAGTATCAGTCATAACCACCAGCCACAAGTCCTGAGACAGAGCATGTTTTCCTTTCCTTTAGCCCAGAAGTACCTGCTACCTGGCCTATCTAGATAATTAATGTCTTGTTTAACACGAAATCTAATACTTACACAAAGGGAAGATCAAAAACATCTATGCTGCTTGTTGAAAGTCAGAGAATTTGTACCATGAGAAAATTAGTACAAGAAGGGATCCTCCGTCAGCTTCTTCTATTTCTTGGAGCTACTTGCATTTCATGGGAGACTTCATAAGCTGACCGAGTACATGCAGACTTTCTATCTGCATATGCAGTGTCCATGAAGCTATAAGGGGTCTTCTCCATGGAGTTGACAAAATTAAGATGGTTAGAAAAAGCCTCACTAGCTTTCAATGCATAAAATGTACTTATTCATTATCAAAACCAATAAATCTTAGGAGGAAGAGTCCCAGGCACTTTCTCCCAGCTATCATATAATCTTTTTTCCTCAAATCAATAGCACATTATGCAGCAATGCATCAGACAGTGGGCAGTTCTATTAAGTACGTATTAAATTAGACTCTCATCCATCCACATCTATTTGTATTTCATTCTCTATCTTATGGCTTATATGGGGTAATGAATAATGAAGCTAGGGAGCTTTTTTGGGGATTTCAAAAGGCAGCATTACTTGTGACCATAGGCTGTCTTTTTGTGGGAGATGAGTAATTGGGACTTTCAGAACCCTTTGAAAATTGCAGTGGCAGAATTTGGATTTGTTTCTGATAAATATCTAACGGAGGCTTCCTCTAATCTTCGTGTTAAAAGACAGCACTGGAATAATTTAAAAAGTTATCCTGCTCCAGAAGTGAATCTCTAATTATCAGAAGTCAGCTCAATTGGTGATTAAGTTTTTTTGAACTATCTCAGTTTTCTGATGGTGCAAATTTAGGATTAACATTTCAAACAAATTTTTTTTTTTCCTTGTGCTTACACTCTGAGTTCAAGCCTTATATTTATCTAGAAGCAATATTTTCCTTCTTGGAGAGGTTTTTCTCCTTGGGGATATATTAAAGAATACTTTTCATCTGAGATGTCAAATTGTCCTGGTTTTGGCTGGAATAGAGTTAATGTTATTCCCTAGTAGCTGGCACAGTGCGAAGATTTGGACTTGGTATGAGAAATAATATTGATAATACACTGATGTTGCTGATGAGCAATACTTACCTTAAGTCAAGGACTTTTCAGTATCTTGTGCTCTGCCAGCGAGGAGGTCCACAGGATGCTGGAAGGGAGCATGGCTTGGATAGCTGACCTGAATTGGCTGGGGGATATTCCATACCACAGTGTGTCATGCTCAGATTGGGGGGATTTGGCTGGAAGGAGCTGATCACTGTTTAGGGGATGGGCTGGGCATAGGTCAGAGAGTGGTGAACAATTGCATTGTACTGCACTTGTGTTTCTTGGGTTTCAACACTCCTCTTTTTTGTACAGTTGTTATCATTAGCATTATTATTCAGTTATTAAACTGTTCTTATCTCGACCCATAGGTTTTACCTTTTTCCAATTCTTTCCCCCATCCCACTGAGGAGAGAGAGTAGCTGTGGCACTTAGTTGCTGTCTGGGGTTAAATCAGGACACAAAGAAAAAAAAATATGACTTTTTATAGAGAATTTGCTGACTTTTGGATAGCAGAATTCAGGTGAATATTAAATTTCTTAGGATCTAAAGTGTATGTTATGACTTTTTTTTTTTTTTTAAAAAGGAAGTAAATGCAAAAGAAGAAGTAAAAAAACTCTCCAATAGGAATAAACAAATGAAGTGCATATCTTCGGGATGCTGAATATCTTCCACATTTCAATTTGACATTATAGTACTCCCACCTCCCTTTAGGCTCCCAGCATCTTTCTAGGTCAGAGATATTCTTTGAGCAGTGAAAGGTAGGGAATATATGCCAAGAAATCATAAAAAAGATTAATTTAAAGGCATAGAAAATATCAAACTTGTTCTCAAAATATTTGCAAATCTTAGAAATTAATAGAGCACTGACTGTAATCCATTTTGAATAGCACTGATTGTAAAACCAAATAACAATAAAAATCATATAAGGAAACAATAGATATGGAGGAAAAATACAGATTGCTTTCAGGGTCAAATCCCTGACTAAAGTGCAATAGATCCACTGAGTTAAAAGAGTGACCATGATTTACAATGGGCAATGATTTGCCCTCTATGCCTTGCACTCTGACTTTCACTAATGCCTGGGACCATTGATCCTCTTTTTTCTCTGAGACACTGATTTCAGAGGGGAATTGTGCCCATGAAAACAGGACAGAACAGGAGCCTTCTAATTTGAGTTGCCTTTTCCCAGCCGTGGCAGTGCAGTGTATTAATCAGAAGAATCAATAGTCCCCTGACCCTTAATGCATCCCACTCAAGTAAAAAGACATCACCTCTATTTTTGATTAATCAGTGACAAGTATCCATTTCTGAAATAAATCCATCTTAGAAATAGTAATACTAAGCAGATTTAGGGCCTGATTTGCACTCCATTTGGGATAGTTTCTAGATGAGGATGCTCTTTTTAAATGCTTGAGAGTCTGGAAGCCCAGGGAAGTATTTCCATTGCATATGATGATATGTGGATCTGCCCCTTCTAGGATCTGCTCTGAATCCATTCATCACTCAGTCGGTACTGATTCAGGTAATTTTTGACTCAGATGCAGGACTTTGCAAATGGTTTGGCACAATCACAGGTATCAGTAAAGACTGGGTAATGCATGCATTGAGAGCAGCCTGGAAAGAAGGGCTTGAGGATAATGATGGATGAAAAATTGGACTTGAGCCAGCAATGTGCACTCACAGTCCAGAAAACCAACCATATCCTGTGCTGCATCAAAAGAAGCGTGGCCATCAGGTTGAGGAAAGTGATTCTGCCCTTTTAGTCCACTCTTGTGACAGCTCTGGGATCCAGCATGGGAAAGACACAGGCCTGTTTGAGGAGGTCCAGAGCAGGGCCACAAAGATGCTTAGAGATCTGGAACACCTCTCCTATGATGACAGGTTTAGGGAATTGGGGTTGTATAACCTGGAGAAGGGCCCTAAGGTGGCCTATAAGAAAGATGAATTGAGACTTTTTACCAGTACATATAGCAGCAGCACAAGTAGTAACGTTTTTCATCTAAAAAACGGTAGATTTTGATTTGATATAAAGAAGAAATTTTTTATGATGAAGGTGGTGAGACACTGGAACAAGTTGCCAGGAGAAATTATGGATGCCCATCACTGCATTCAAGGCCCAGCTGGATGGTGCTTTGAGCTACTTGAACTTGTGGAAAGTGTGCCTGTTCCTTGCAGGGGCATTGGACTAGCTGATCTTTTAAAGGTTTGTTCTAACTCAGATATTTCCATGATTCTATGTTTTCTCTTGCTTTATTTAAAAAAAAATCTCTACTGGAAAACATTTTAGTAGGAGGCAGTGGCTTTCCTAAACCACAATGGAAAAAAAAAAAGAAAAAAAAAATCATTATGGTGGGAGTGATGAACTCTGAAAGGCAAGGCTGGGTGGACATGTTTGCTTCAAAGTTTTGGATGATGGAGTGTACGGTGTGGAGGCTTGCGCAGCAGTCAGCACTTGCCAGTTATTCCCTTGTTACCTATTCAATGAATCAACGTAATGAGAGAAGGTAAAGTTCAGCATTACAATGAATTCTTTCATATGTCACTTCTGAAACATGCTGTATTACTCATTTAAGCTGTGGTGAACTCATTTGCTCCCAAAGACTCACAGAGAAGAAATTCAATTTTCTCCTTCTTTGACATTACTGTTTACATTTTTTCCTGTTGGTCACTTTAACGTTAACGGATATTTTAAACTTCTCCCTTATCTTAATGAATCTGCCTCCTAGGGAGGATGTGAGCAATAAAAATAGAACAAGTTTAGTGCTTTGTATTTCTAGGGGGTTGTGCTTTAATATCAAATTATTATTTTTAAAATTTTTTTAATAGTACTTCTGCACATTAGGAATCTAACAGAATGTTAATACAAATGTCATCAACAATACCACATTGATTAATTCTGGTACATAAAGAAATCAAATTTTACCAAATGACTACACTGTTTTTCCCCCTTCTATTTGTTGTTCCTCTCTTTTCTTGTCTAAAATATTTGCATGAGAGGAAAGTCCATGGCCTGGTCAGTTAAATAGTCTCAAAGTGTCAGCTGATAAAGTAAATGAGGCTTTTTGGGTGTGTCTGTGTTCAGCTAATGGTTGCTGGAGTAAAGAACAGGAAGCAGAATCACAGCATGTTGTTGCAAAATGAGTTTTTCTGTGAATTCCTCTGATTCAAGTGAAGAATATACACTTTCATCCTTGGGCATAGCAGTTTCTGTATTCATTTTAACTAGCTCTGCAAGAAAATGACAGTATATTGAGATGCCCCAATTAAATTTTGTTGATGCAGTGAACTTCTTTATGGCTGAGCAGTGCCACCGCTGGCAATTAGACTAACAGCATAGCATACATCACTCAGGAATAATCAGTTGATTTTTGCATGGCAATATGAGGGAGTTTCGGATGTTAAGCACTATTCCAAACAATCCTTTTACAATTATTCCACAAGTTTTCAAGGAACATGTCCATCCTCATTAATTTTAATCAAGGAAATGAAGGACTTCTGTTAGAATATTATATGCAAAAACATGTAGAAATAATGTAAGCAGATGTAAAAAGAATGGATATGCTTATTTAGAGAGTAGGAGAAAAGACACAAGAAAGACACCATTACTTGCCTTCTCTTCACCACTGTAAAAAAGGAAATGACATTTTGAAAAATATATTGCTTACCAAGTCAGTTCCATTCCATCTAGATACTGTGCTGCCTTAGATAAAACTTAATGGCTTTAAGGTGATGTGGTTATGGTGATAGGAAGATCAAGAGATGATAGGAAAATGAGTGGAAAAAGGAGAGGTTTTCTTATATTTTGAAAAAGTTAAATCAAAAGAATAAGTCCTATTTGTGCTTGTCGGATTATACTGTGCCTGACAAGCAAGGTTTGCCAGGTCTCAGATTGAAATGAATAATAATTGGTAGCTCCCCCTCTCCATTCTGCACAGCGTTTGTATATGGTATCGCAATCCCCACTGACACTAATGGGTATTTTCAACTCAACGTGGAAATGGACAAACTCCTCATTTTTTTAATACCTTGTCTCTATGTCTCTCTTTATTTATAAAGGCTCCAATCTTTCTCTCACTCCCATACTAGAGTTGCCCCAGGGAGCAATACCTCATGGTGGGCTTTGAGAAATGCTTTCTAGGAAAACTAAATCACATTGGCATGAAAACACAGTCCCCCATATATTGTTAGGTTATTTATCTGGGCTGGTGTTCAAACAAATCATTAATGAGTAAATGATGTACCTGTAGATGGTGCTCAAGATGGTGCATTTTGTAGGACCAACGTATTTTACTGTCCCACCATGAAAGTGGTCCCTCTGAACTTGAGAATTGTTCATGAGAGACCACCTATGGACAGGAACAATCTAGGCAAGGGACATTTTTTCAGAGCACAGTGGCTGATGATCCTCAGCTTCAGTGACCAGAAAACCTCAAAAGTTCAATTTTCATTTACCTCTTTCAGGTGTTTGGTGCTGCCTAATTTTAGTCACTGACAATGGAGTCAGAAGAAATCGTCATTGTTTGGCCATCAGCTTTAAATATCTTTTTCAGCTGAGGTGACTTAAAGGAGCTTATTTCTCTTTTCTGACTATAAAGGAAGTCTAGATGACTGAGTTAGATCTAAATGCATTACTGACTTCTACATATGGTTAGATGAATTGTGCCCTAAATTTTTCAGAAAGTCTACTTCTTTGGAATGCACAGATATCCCAAGAAATCTAATAATCAGCTCATCAATGTCTCTTTCTTCTTTTAAGAATCATCAGACTGTGTTTGAATTACATCTGAAATAGCAGCAGAGGTTGAATTGCAAGTTTCAGCTGACTCATCACGTTCAGAGATGTGATTCTGCTGATGAAACCTTTGTATTTAAGTGAATGTATCATTAGAAGTAGAAACTATCACAGCCTCAAACTTCCTCATTCAAAGCAGTCCTGAAGCTGGAAGACTTTGTGCTGAACTGTGCTTGAATAGCATCAGTGCGCTGGTAGGTTTTCTGAGTTTTGGGGTTTTTTTAAACTTTTTCTTGCTCTCAAGTCCTCACTCTGTTTTTCCTCAGTTAAATTTACTGAAAGTTTGCCAAGCCCAGCACATCTCTGGCTTTCTGGGCTGTATTTTTTGTTATTCCCAATTCATGTGAAAAGGAGAACATTACTGCCTTACCCTAACAGCAAGGCAGGCAAGAGTTCTCATGTAAGGGCACATCTGTACTGTACACTGTATGTATGAACAGCTTTGATTCAGACACCGGAGGCAGTTCCATCTCAGGACTCTTGTGCTTTGTAGGGTCCAGTTTATCCCAATTTTTTCCCCTGCTGATGAATCCTCAATCTGTTTCTTTAAGATAGCATATAATGAAGAAGGAGCCCCCCACTAGCTGAAAAGTATGAGTCTACTTTCTATGTTTCATGGATGTCTACACAGGAGGATACCTCTGGACAAGGCAGCCAACATACCGCATGGCAAAGCATCTATCTCATATGTTACATCTCCAGGAAGCAAAAAGGCTTTTCTGCTTTCCTTCAGGTTTGTCACTCTACGTCTGCAAGCAACCTCTCATCTTCACTTCGATTTTTGTCCTGTGACCCAAACTTTATCCAGATATGCCTCTTCCCAAAGCATTGATTTCAGGAAATGTTAGTCACCTCAAATCTGCAACTGAGAGCAAGCTGCATTTTCTGTGCTGGGTTTTTAATGACGTAAAGTTTTCCAGAACATTGTCTTCTTTAGTAATGGCATATGTTTTCCTATTAGCAAATTGGTCACTAGTGAAACTGAAGCATGAAGTCAGATCAAATTCTTCTCATTCCTTTCCATCTTCTACTGGTATATTTGACTGTCCTTAAAACAGTTTCTGACACTGTATTAGGTTTAATTTTGGTAGTGATGGTGCTATATGGGTGATTTCTTTGAGAAGCTGCTGGAAACTTTCCCCCATGTCTGACAGAGCCAAGATGAACCCACTGCTGGCCAAGGCCAAGCCCGTCAGCTACAGTGGTAGGACCTCTGGGATAACATATATAAGATGAGGAAAACAAAAGCACCTACACAAATGCAGTTAAAGAGAGGAGGGAGAATACATGAGAGAAACAGCCCTTCAGACACCAAGATCAGTGCAGAAGGAGGGAGAGGAGGTGCTCCAAGTGCCGGAGCATAGATTTCCCTGCAGCCCATGGTGCAGGCCATGGTGAGGCAGCTGTGCCCCTGCCTGCTATTGAGGTCCACAGGGGAGCAGAGATCTACCTGCAGTCCCTGAAGGACTCCATGACAGAGCAGGTGGATGCTGTGACCCTGTGGGAAGTATGGAAGACAAGAAACTGCAAAATGATAGGGTGAAGACAAAAATAGACTTAGTAGCTATTTCAAATGGCATAGAAAAAGATTCAGTCCTGATTCACTAGGGACTATCTCAGTCAAAATCTATTTATGCACTCATGACTGTAATGGCACTGTACAGAGAGAAGACTCCCATGGTCTTATCATTATCCATTACTACTCATTACAAAAATAATGTACAGTGAGTTTGTCCATTGAAAGAAGGTTTGCACTGTTCACGCCTCAAGTATAGATACTGAAATAATGCTATAATTACCTTGTTTTGCTCTTCCTGTCCTACAGAATTACCCCCCTTTTTTCCCCCTCATTGCCTAGTTTAGGAAAATTAGTAAGTGAACGTTGTCAAGTATCAGTTAACACCCTTTCAATGTAAGGTTCTAAAAATCACAGGTAACTTAAAAAAATCCTTATTTTTGTTTAACAAGTACCAGAGGAAATAAAGGCTGGACACATAGCCCATGGAGAACCTTATCTTCCCTGTTTCCTTCTCCTCCTTCCCATTTACCTTCCCTTTGCTACAAAATCTAAACCAAGTTGGTGTTTATTCAGGATGCAATGCTTGCATGTTCCTTGATCTCTTCATATTACGCTCTTGTCATCATTCCAAGATTCATGTGACTCACTTGCATTAGTCAAAATCAGTCCGAAGAGATTTTTTTTTTCTACAAATAGATAAGCAAAATTTCATGGTTCAAGGGATTCTTTATACCTTCAGTGAGACAGTTGGTTTTTCAGGGGGCCACTCTGCATGAAGAACTAGTTTTTTATAACTGCTCCGGTGCCAGCCACTGTGTGTAAAAATCCCTACTTGATATGTTCATCTCCTTTTTTTTTTTCCTTTTACCTTCTACCATGGTCTATTCAAGTGCTCTGGTGGGAACCTGGAACCCAAAATTCTTCTCCCAAGAGCCCAAAGCATGTTCATGAACTGCCTTGATGCAAAGTGGGAATACATGGTGTTAATTTTCCCCGCGCAGCCAGCTATTATAACTTGGCACATTAAGCTTTGAAAATTACTTTGAAATTACAGAATAAAAGCCATACTAACATTATTTTGATATCACAGACATTGTTATAACAACCCATATTTTAAGACTATCTGGCCTATGTACACCACAAATTCACTCTCTACATAAAAAACCCCCCAAAAAAACCCCAAACCAAACCCCACAAGCTTTCCTTCCTTTTGCTAAATTACTTTCTTCACCCCTGCATT
The DNA here is from genome assembly GCA_013396775.1 of Cephalopterus ornatus. Taxonomy (NCBI): domain Eukaryota; kingdom Metazoa; phylum Chordata; class Aves; order Passeriformes; family Cotingidae; genus Cephalopterus; species Cephalopterus ornatus. The sequence continues at coordinate 190,342 of VZRE01007121.1, forward strand.
CATGCTCTATGCTGTCTGGTAGAAACATACTCAAATGGGCAAAATTTTACGTGGTTATACAAAAATGAATTTACCTCAGGGATTAATTTCCCCCATATTGTTTTCTGATGTCAGATTATAAACTAGCCAAGAATATGTTTCATTGCAAATCCTCAGAGATTCTCTTAGGAGGAAAAAAATGTGTTTTTTTTAGGATCAGCAGCTCCTGGTTCACAAAAATGCATGCTGAATAATAAGATGTCCTTTATTCTCATGGGAATCCTCTAAAGGTCAGCTTAAGCAGGCTGACACAGCTATAACTAGGGAAATTTCTCAAACTGATGGCTCATTTTTTTTTTTTTTTTTGGAGAAGGGTGTTTAGTCAATAGATAGGACAGTACTAAGAGCCTGGCACGACAGCATGTAATTGATGGTTTCAAGGCACTGTCAGACTTAAAGCTTTGACAGGCTACCCCATCTGCCCTGGAGAGCTGTGACTTTGTGCTGCTTTCTCATTTCTTTCATATGGGTTGTAATTCCACCTTTTTTTTGATTCTCAGTCTAAGTTTCAGTCCAATTCTTTATTTATGTTTACCCAGTAAGCAGCCTGTGCAGTATTTCTCAAGCTGATTCATGGTAACTGTTCAGGTGCCTGCTCTCAGCTGGCTTTGGCTGAGTGAGGGACTTTAAACCACTTCTGCAGTCATTACCACAAATTATAACAGGCAGTTTAAATGAACTTCTTTGCCGTCAGGGTGAGCTGAAATGCAGAACAGTGATCACTTGCTACAGCATAAAGCAGTAACTTCTTAATACTTTTTAACATGATTGCTGTGATGAACTTTACTTTCATGGCAGTGCCTGGAAAGGGGCGAGTGAAACCTAGATACAGTTGTATTAAATATTCTTCCATGCATAGCAACCTTATTTAGGACCTGGAATTTCTGAGTTGTTGATTCTTCTGTTTGTTTATCTGTTTTTGTTGTTTTTGTCATTATTTAATGAGAACAAAAGGTATTTTTAATTTGCTGGTGGTTTTTGAGTTTTCTTCTTTTTTTAACAAAGGCAAAAACAATTTCCCAGGGTAGGGATAGTTGAGATTTCAGAAGAATTTGTAATGGAAAGCTAGAACTTGTTTTGCTTAGGAGACTGCAAAATGCCTTCTCAAAAAGGCATTAGATAGGCATTAGATTTTTTTTTTTTCCTTCTGCAGTTTCAGAGAGAGAGCTGTGTTTTCTCTGCTATGCTGCAGAGAGATAACCCCCACAAACATGTACAGGGTCCCAGCAGCTGAGAAAAGGTGAAAAGGACAGGAAAGAGCAGGCAAAAAGCCCTGGAGATGGCAGAGCCTTACCTTTCCTCCCTGGGACTCGGTGTTTCTTGTAGCACTGTTAGGTTTCTGTAAGTTTTTGGTGTTTTGGCCTTCTAAATAAACTTTTTTTTTAATTCTTTCCACTGCTTTGACATTTCTGGGGAGTGCCTGCATATCTTACTTTACACCCAGTTATATTTGAGCTAGTAAAAAACCATGGTGCTGCTCATGTTCAGAGACTTGTTTAAACTATACCAGAAAGCACAATTCCACTAGTAGCTCTTACACCAGAAGGTTCTTCCAGTGTTTAACTGGCAAACCTCTAGGTTACACCAGACTCACAGAAATTGTGTTTTTGCTTCCAGTGAGTTATTTTATAACCCCACTGAATTGTATTCATTATCTTAACGGAAAAGGGGATTCAGAAAAATTGTATTTTTGTAATTCCTTATTGAGTGTCTTTCTCAGAGGGAGACTTCAACTTACTTTCTTTCACCTTGGTGCTGTGTTGAAGGTTTGTTTTTCTTCTTCTTGACATATTTTGACATTCTCCTTTATAAAAAGCTCCTCGACTGAGCTATACATCATGGAAGTGGAGCTGTGAGTTGTTATTAGAGAAAGGTTTGCTCTTCCAGAGCATTCTTAGATTTTACTTACTGAAAACAGTTTGTTTAAACCTGCATAAGAAAGAAGTTCTTCATGTTTATTTCTGTAGGAATAATTAGTGAAGAGGAAACTTTCAAATTTTTCTATCCTGATAGACTTTTTTAGTATTTCAATTCCCTCTGCTTTTATATATATCTAACCTAAATATTAAAATGTCTGAAGTTTGTAAATGAAGGTTACACACACATGACTACCTACTCAAAGAACAAGCACTTACCTTAACAGTAGCAAATAAATGAAAAAAAAAATCCTTTTTTTTTTAAATGATAACAGAACACATTTGTTGTATTTCATTTTTTTATGAGGATTTTTAATTTTAGCTTTTTAAACCACAGATAGGATTGCAATTTTTAAATACCATGACTCACGTTTTAATAATTTTGATAAAAAGAGGGGTTTTGAGTTGTTTGTCAACAGGAAAAAAAAGGAAAGTATACCTAAGTAAGAAATATGTTATTAAAACTTTCTGTGTTAAACCCCTTTAGGTCTGAACATTTAATTGTGCTTCTCATGGCTTAATATTTTAATCTGTCTCAGTTAGTTTTCAATTCTTATGCTAGTAATTTTTATTTATTTTTTTGAGATGATAGACAATTAGATATACTTTATTTACCATCCTTGCCTCTAGGACCACATCCTGCAGGGCTGTCAGACTCTTGCAGCCCACAGAAACCATTAGCAGTAAATCCTCTCCTGAACTGGATCTCATGGTTTTCTGGTCTAACTTCTATGGGTGAGCAATTTTGGACACATTTTTTTTGTAACTTCTGATGATTCTCAGCATGGCAAGATCAATCTCTCATGTAAGAGAACTCAGTTACTATGCCTGTGTCTCTTATTTAATTAGCGTCAACTCAGTAGCCTCCCACGAGGCTCAGATGAACAAGAGAACAAGAAATGACCAGAGGTCCATCTGCCTCCAACAGTGACCAGAGGAGAGGCCATTCAGGGACAGCATGAAAGAGCCACTGTTATCCCTGGTCTCTTTGTGTTTCCCAGCATCTACAAGTACTGCAGCTGGAATAGCAGGAGTATATACATGCCTGCCCAGCACTTTTAGCATCTTCTCTTCATGAATTTATCTGATTGTTTTGTGATCCTGCTGATGCTGTCTCCTCAGACTCCTGTGGCAGTTAAAGTTTACAAATTCACTGCCTGCTGTGTGTAGAAATGCTTTCTTTTGACTGTTTTTAAACAGTCAAAACCGATGTTTTTAAAACTAGTTTCAGCAAATACCTCTTGCATTGCATGATTTAATAAACAACTGTTCTGCTTTGAACTTACCCACTGTCTTTGAGAGTTTGTAAACTCAGTCATGGTCTTCCTCCTCAAGCTGACAAGCCCTAGCATTACCAAGCCAAGGCACACGATTCCTGACCCCTTTTGGCACTTCTGAGATCATAGCTGTGCCCAGTTTTGGGTCTGCAGTGCAGGAAAGATATTGATGAAGTGGAGGGAGTTCAGGGGAGGTCCCCAAGATGGGGGATATGTTTGGACCTGTTTGCCCTGTAAGGAGAGTCTGGGGGATCTGGGCTTGGTCAGCCTGGAGCAGGGTTAGCTTTGGGTTAGCTTTAGGGGAACCTAACAGCTTTCTGAAAAAGTTTAATGAAAGGTGTTGGGTGATGAGAGGCAATAAACACAACTGCAATACAGGAAACATAACTATACACAAAGAAAACATTTAATAATGAGGGACGTCAGAAACTGGAACGGTGCCCAGAGAGGCTGTGAAACCTCCATCCTCAGCTGTGGTTAAGACACAGGTGGACACATACCTGAAAAACCCAATGTATCTCTGAAACTGGATGTGCTTTGAGCAAGGTTGTGTCAGATAATCTCTGGAGATTCCTTCCAGACTCTCTGATTGGTCATCTTTTTTCTTGGAGATTTCAGCACCACAGGGAGTTTTTGCAACATTGTGAATAGTAGCTTGGAGGAGTGAATAAGGCAGAAAAGGAGAAAGGAGACTTTGCTGAAAGGAGAGACATCTAGTCAAAACACCACCAGGTTCAGCATAACCTACACTTGTATCATCTCTTAGTCACTGCCTTCTTTTGACACTTGAGAGCTACATGGCAGCACACAAAGTAGCCTAAAGGACCAAAGTCTAGCCTGCAGATGTGATCAGATTTCTGTCATTTTCAAAAACCTGTCCTAACTGAAGGCTGGAGTAATTTTATCATTGGATCAGGATTTATTTAATCATGATGTTTTACTTCGATCAGGATAAGCAAGAACTATATCAGAAGATGTACAAGAAAAAGTCTTTCTGATAATTTCACCACAGGTAAGAAAGGGCTGCTGCTTTTGTGAAACCCATTTAGGTCCTTTAGTATCTTTTTCTTACAGGAAGAGCTAAAAAGTCACAGTACAGTACAGAAATATTGCCCCAGTTCCTCCCCTGTCAGGGTAATTTTTCCTCTGCCTTTCCTTCTCCTGTTTTACTGGTGATTTCCTTCCACACAGTCACTACAGCCTCAGCAGTGACCCTGTTGCACTGAACTTGGCTTACTGTAGCCCCAGATTCTTGCTAATGCTTTCTGATTTGTATTCAGATTGGGTCTGGCATGTCCCCAAAGAATGTGTTGTCCCTGTGAATGTACTAAGGGAATCATCCTTTCCCCTGCACTCTTCCACTAAGCTTTGGTTTTCCCATTCATGTTTGTCTGCAAGCCTCATTCAGCATTCCTAAAAGCCTGAGGCTTCAGAGAGAAATTTCCACATTGCTATTTAGACCATGGCATCACCGGGAGGCCCCAGCAGAGATCAAAACCCCCACTGTGCTGGCACTGTGTGCATGACTGATGGCTGCATAGAGATCCCCAGAAGAGCATCACTCGTACTGGATGAGCACTGTTGCATCTGGGCTAGAAGTTGCATTGGAAATTGTTGAGCTTGGGGGCACATTTCAACTGAGTAGGAGCAATGGTCTTGTCATATCAGCTACTATTTTTACACAGCATGCATACTGTTCTGTGTGGATGCATTCAGACAACCTACTGTGAGCTTGAGGGTCTCTGCAGTGTGCTCTGCTGGGTGATGTGGATGTGCTTACTGGCTCTGCCTGATGGGCAGAGGCTGCAGGGGAACCCATTTCTGTATCATTTCCACAGTTATTTTTACAAACGGAAAAAAAAAGACATATTTGGCAGGGCTTCTGTTTGTTGCTTTGTTTTGAGCCTCGGGAAACAAAGCATTCAGGGAAACTGAAGATCCTGCATCCATTTACAGCACTGCCAGATCACCATCTTGGCTTCAGATATGAGGGACTTGAAAAAATTTTGGACACGACTGAATGATTGTCAGGGGACAATCAGAGCAGTATTTATTCATGCTGTACCCTTTCCTTCTGATATTCGAGGAGTTTAGGAGAAAACTGCCATCAAGTCTTACCATATTTGTCTTGTTAAATGAAGATACAGAGTGAATGTCCCCAGTTTTAAAAGATACCTTCACAAGCAATGGCTTATGCTGAAAACAAACACAGAAAATCACAGTTGTGCAATCTTAGCTTCTCAAAGGACTAAACAACTAACCGTGTCATAGTAAATCCTTTTTCCAAGCTTGCTGATATGCAGCTATGTAGAAGATGCTCAAATACCCATCATAGCCTGATTAGCCTAAGGCTTGTGACGAGAAGACTTTTTGTATTTTCAAGGTGAAGAGATGAAAAAACACTATAAAAACTAAACCCTTCCCCCATTGCTTTGGCTCTCCAGTGAGAGCTTCTGGCAGAATACTTTTTCCTGAAGGAAAAAGAATAAATCACTGAAGTAGATTAAGAATAGAAAGAACAGCACAGTGTGCAGGATGATTTTGAACCCAGAGAAAGTGAGAAAATTTTCAGGTACAGTGGTTTGTTTGCTTGCCTAAACTGGTTTCACTAAGAATTGCCTGCTGAACACATTTGTGTTTACTGTACCTAATTGATAATCAACCAACATAACACCTATTCCAGGCTGACGTCTGAAGTGTCACATTAGTTTGTTGTGTTTCTTTGACCTTAATTTTAATTAAATGTAATTGTTTTGGCTGCTGCTTAAATATAGCTGGTATGTTCCAATAAATCACTTTTAGATATTTCATTAGGGGTGAGTATGGAAAAATCAAATTGAGCTCAGGATGAAAATGTAGCTTGTCTCATTTAGCTTGTGTTTACTTAGCCAGAAGTAGTTACAGGGTAGGAAAATATTTTTAAAAGATAGTTTTAGTTTTGAATGACTGATTCCCAGTACATAGAAACAAAAGTCTGTGTGAATAATATTGTAGATGGAAATTTATCCCAGGGGGGTAGCTATGAACATGCAACCTTTTGACTGTGGCTAAGCATTCTTCAAACTGGGACTCTAGTGAGCTCTTCAGATGTCAACCTCCTCAAGTGCTGGAGTCTGGGATCCTTCCAGGAATTGGTCTTTAACAAAATATTTAATATGGAAGTGCCTTTACTAGTTAAAAAGGGAAAGGTGAAAACACACTGACTTGGTGGTTAGTTGATGACAATAAAGATGAAGAGTGGCTCCTCCTTTGGTTTGGTCCAAAGCCTGCTGAATCTCCTGTGTGTGTGTGCAGGTGATGAAGAACTGTTGTTTCTTCTTGGTGCTCCTTAATGTCCTGTGTTGAGGTACTAATTAAAAGCTTTATCATTCGAAGACTTCGTACATTCAGTGTAACCTGGTAGATCTTGTCAGGACATCAAATCACTGAAAAGCAGGCAGCTGCATCAGCTTTAGCACCCTCATCAAGGTGGATGGACCTACAAGGACAGGCCTCAAGGGGACCTGGTCTTGGTCCTGCAGCCTTCTCGTGATCTTACTGCACTGCACTCATCTATGCTTTTAAGTATGCATTCATTCAAAAGTTCAAGTAGAGAGGGCCGCGGCAGGGAAGAATTCTCTGATTTGCTTGCAAGTTCACTCAGCCTCAACTACACGTCTTTCTGTGATTAAACCTCTTTATTGTTTTTCCTGTGCTCACTATTCTCCCATCTCCAACCCCCCTTTCCTGCTTCTGAATGCCTCCATTTTCAGCCATCCTGTCAGTGAGATTTGAAGAACAGATTAAGACTGGGAATTAAATGTTATTTGCAAACTTTTTCTTGTTTAAACTTGGAATCAAGTATACTTTGTTATCTTGACACAGTGATTTCATCTGATTTCAAGGCAATTGTCCAGTGGGCAGGATCTGTCCTTTCTAAGACATGTCCAAAAAAAGATGAAGTGGTACTGCTGTGATAGAGATACTAACCTTCTCTGTGATCACTTTAAGACTCAGAATGACTTGGGGAAATGGATAATTTTCTACAAATTTTTGCAGTGTATGGCATAATAGGCTTAAACATTTTGGTTAACAGGTGTTACTAAAAAAATTCATAATACATTTCATAATACATATTTGTAAGCATATATATGCAACAGTAGATTGCTATCTAAGGAATAAGTTCCTACTCATTATAAAGTCAGATGGCAGAATCAGGTTATGTTCTAGTCACTGGCTAAAGTGATTATGTTGTATGATGTGAACTGAGTTTAATTTAATGTCCAGAAGAGAGATACTTCCTCTCCTGGTAAAAGTGTTTTGGAAAACTTTAGACTAATAAGGCAAAAGCTAAGAACATCATGTCAGGAATAGGCTCCATCACTCCAGTAACCAAGGTGATATTAATAGCATAAGTTAAATGAACTGTACATGAGGCAGTTTTGTAAAACCCACTATACTCCTTTCTTTATTCAAACCAGAGGTTTAATTGGTTACAGTGTAGCTGAATTGAGCAAATAAAAGGTGTAATTGATTATAACCCTTATATGGCACTAATAGCAGCTATTTTTTATTGTATTGGCAGCCAAAATTGCATTTCCTCTCTGTCTAAGGTCACTTACCATCCAAATGAACATTTGTTAATGGAATCAGATTATTAGTAGCTGCCTTACTGATTTCCATGCCTCTGCTTGAATATTCATTGAAATGTACATGAAATGTTAAGGCTTGGCTTCTTCTGCCCCCTAAATATGAAGTTCTCTGAGTTTTGACAAACTGCTCATTATTCAGCTTGCAGAAGAACTGAAGAGTGCTGACCACTAAACATGTTATTGCAATTACACTGACAGAAAAGTTGGGATCATTGTTATAGGGAGGAAACTGAAGAAACAGAGGGCAGCTAAAGAAAATACAAGTGGGATCTTAAGTTTTGGAAAGGTACTATGTTTGATGCAAAACAATATATTCTGGGTGTTTTTTTCCTACATAGAAGGCTGCTGTGAGGAGAAAGTTACTGCTTTCTGGGCAGATTTAACATTTCATTTGAGTCCAAATATATATACATGTGACACAGCTGTGCAAAACTGAAATTCTATTTTGTGCATGTAGAGAAACAGATAAGTAGCAGTTTAGATGTACTTATAGATCCACTGTGTAAGGCTTGTAAGGCATGCTGCTTACTATAGACAACATTACCTCCACCTCTAGTCTGTTGCATCCCATGGGCTTGGCATGAGTCACCAACAGGAAACACAGGACAGATGGGTGAATGGATGTGAATGAAATTTAGGGTATCTGAATGTGGAAGAAGGATGGTCTCCATCCTCACAGGAGGAGACTTAAACAGATTTCCATTTAGTAAATGAATGACTAAGGTACAGGGGACTTACCTGGCTTGCCAGAACCACATAAAAAGAAGAAATATCTGGCATTTCAACATGTGTCTCTTGGATGGTAGTCTAGCACCAGAGTCCCAACATCTGTTTTCCTTTCCATGTCTTCATCCAGGCAAAAGGTGATATCTGGCACTGGGATTATTTTGTGTCAACTCATTATGCAGTAATGGAATACTCAGCATTTCCCTCAAGGTCAAACCATCATACCTAGACGTCTGGTGCAGTAAGAAAGCTATAGAAGGAATGCAAAATTTTGGGAGTAAACTCATTCACTTTGTTCACCACAGAAGATGCAAAGGTTTTTATGAAGCAGTGGATAAGATCATGACACAGCAAAGTCAGTGTCTTGCTCTAATGAAAGCTTCCTTCTTCAGCTTGAGCAACTAATTTATTGTATTTTTCACATCTCCTACACTGAGCAATCTGTTAGCCATCTTGGCCAAGATAGTAAGTGAAACCTCACATTCCTTTCTTTCCAATGACTTTTCACAATGAAAATAAACAACTCAACTTCTTTTCTCCAAATGCTGAAATATTTAGTATCTTAATAGCTCTGTATAATGACTTAGACAGTTGGAGAGATGGCACATGCTTCCCATTGACACCAAATCTATTAAAGTCTGTCTAGAGGAAAAATAAAACTCTCTTTTTTTTTTTTTTAATGAGATTCCACAAATTCTCAGTAGCATTTTTAGTCTCTCCAGATTATCTGCTAGTATCTAAGTTTAAAATCTCCCACTGTTCTCCAGTCTGCCAAGACCTGAGCTGGTTTTATTAGAACAAGCAAAGTATTTTAGTCCAGAATAAACCCACAGAACTTAGACTGGAAGGTAAAAGAAAGAAAAAAAATTCTTAAGCAACTCACAAGGGATTCTTCCTCACTTCCTCTCCTGTAATAAAATATAAGATTATATGTAGCACTTTTAGTATACTCCACAACACAGTTGTAGTACATTATAAGGGAAAAATATAATAGATCACAGAGCATAGACCATAGATAACAGATAATAGATATGGGTTTACTTTTCCTTTGTAGGGTACCTTTTCTACTATTATATGCTGATAACCACTCTCTACTGAGGAGTTAAAATGTGTTTAAAAGAGGGCAGGATTTCTGCTTCTTTATAGCTTGACTGTATGAAATTCCAGACAGGTCTAGCTTCCAGGGCCTTTGAATTTTCATGCAATTTTCATTTCCATTCATGATTTTCTACTAGGAAAGGGGTTTGAAATGTGGATCTCTCCCTGAAACTATTTTATCTGTTCACATTTCTTTATTGATTAATTTCTCTTAAAAATGCGGAGCCATTACACAAAAATTGACAGTCTGGAATATCCTGAGTATACTCAGGATGTGTTAATGTGCAACATGCATTTAAATTATCTTTTTATGGATATCAGGTGCTCTTTTCAAAGTTATTAATAAGCAAAAGAGTATGGAAAACGTTACTGGGGATTTTCTTTTGTAAGTACATTTATTGTTCTGCAAATACGTGAGTGGTATATATAAATGCATATGACAAAGGAGGCTCTATCTTTCTGTGAGTTAATTTAGGTCCTTCCAAAATTGTACTATTTGCACTCTTCCTCGGCTGCAGACAGCCCACAGTTGTGCATAGATTTATGTGGAGGAGTCTGTGGTCTGGTGCAAGAAATACTTGTAGTGATGGCTAGGTGAGGACCTGTGGGTGAAAGAGCACAAAGCAGGTTTTGTTAAGTGATATAACTTTCTGCTTCATCACTCATGTCGGCCTTGTTTATATGAACTCTAGGTGCTTTAGAACAGTGGTTTTTAATATTTTTTTTTGTCTATCACATTGTATAGTCTGGTCTGTTTAACACCGTGTTTAAAATCATGTTGCTCATCATTGGGTTTTTTAATGTACCCTAAAGCAAAGGTCTCTATTGAACAATATTCTTGTCTGCAACTCCCTATTCTGTTTCATGGAGATGGAGTACCATATAAATTCCTCTGAGGAACACAGGATACAGAGTATACTGCGTAACCTATATGGAGCCTCTTGGCATTCAAGGCACAACTTACACTTCTATTATGAATACATGTATATGCAATGAGATTATTCTCCTTTTGCTTCAGTTTTTGGTGTTTTTTATTTCAAGATAGTGAAGCACAATAATTCATGGTATTTAACATGCAAAGCTTTTTTCTGGTTTCACATTTTCAGTTTAAAAAAGGGAATTCCTATTTATAGTCATGTTGAGAATATGTATACTAAGGACAACAAAACAAGTTAAAGGCTGTTTTACTAAGTGTGGAAATTTAACCACATGTTTAAAAATTAAATATTAGATTTTTAACTACTGAATAAAGGACTTATATGGTCTCATGTTCTGGTACATCAGAGAGCACATGGCTTTCTGTGGAAACACCTGATGCCAGAGATATCAGAGACAAAACACAGAGCCAGTGGGTTTTAGGTCTCATATTTTAACTCTTACAGCTGATAGCAAGAGTCTATATATAAGTGTGAATTTATTTTACTTGTGTAAATATTTAAACATGGATCTATCTATCCATCTATCTCCACACATTTGCATATACATGCATTTGAGTAGGGATGGCTGTATATGTGTGAGTAGTCATCTTTGATATATAAAAAATGCAACTAATTAGATTGAACAAACTCTTTAAGCAAAGACTGAAGAATGGTAACCATTTAAGTTAGACACTTGAGATGACCCTTGGCTAAAAAAAGGGGGTCTAATAGCACCCTGACTGCTCACAGGGCTGGACACTGGTGTCAGTGAACCCGAGCTCAGCCCAGAGGCTTTGCTGGGCTCAGTGGTGGCTTCTCCTCCTGCTTTCACATCTACCCATTTTTCTTCCACCACGCATGCACGGGAATAATTCTGGATAGACCTGAATTTGCATGAGAAGAGGAAGGAATAGTGACTTTTCTTCTGCTGCTGGAAGGAGGCTAGTCCTCCTCCCTGCCCTCATCCTTTGGTCACTGGTAATTGTTCATTTCTGCTTCACACTGGAGTCAAGCAATGATATTTAACTGTTTCATTGTTTTCTGAAATAAACCAAAAAGACAACAAAACAATCCACCAGTTACTGCAGGCAGCCAGGAAGAAGGAAACATGAGAGCCATGTTTATCCTGGTGGGCCATTTATGATCTCCAGAAACGTTACAAATATGTGTAACAAAAGCAATAGCATTTTTTTAACTTGGTATGTTAAAATGACAGATATTTATAAATTTGTCAATAAGAATAAATATGTGAGTGGTTTTCAGACAGTAAATGAAATCTATTTCAAAGTGGCCACTTCTGTTTTCCACATGAATATTTTAAGATTCTAAAATCCATCCATATCATGATTAAATAAGTGAGCCAAATGTCAGCATTTGCCTCAAAGTATCTATAGATAGTATATTTCCTTTTAAAAAGTCCAACAAGAATAATTTTTATTGATTTTTAATCTAACTACTCACAAAATACCACACACCATTAAAAGAGATGGGTAACTTTGTGCTGATTTAGGATAAGATGGAATGTCTGAGAGACATGTTAAGGGAGGAAATAAAATCTTCTGAAGAGCACTTCACTGTATACAATACACAATTTTCCCTTACTTGTGATATGTGCGGTAAGCTCTCTGAAAGAACTGGAATTGCCTCTGGAATTAGGTTTTTCAACATCTGAGATAACTGCTTTAGCTATTGGGCTTTGGGGGCAGCCTCTTTCCCTATCTATCAATTGCTGTATTTCTGTCTCTCTCAGGAAATGAATATTTAATTATACATACAGTCTGGAACAGCTCTAAGAGAGGGAAAGAGTGTTCTCCTGGAGCTAAGAAACGTCTCTCAGTGAAATTTAAGCAGAGCCTGATGTATTCCTTTGTGAAATGCTGCTTATGAAGAATCAGCACTTTCATTTGCATCTTCTGTTGTAACTTGATGAACTATAGGTATTATATAAAACCTGTTAGTTCTGTCCTGGGAGTTGAAAATGGATTTTTAAGGAAATACCAGCAAGTGATGACAATTATACCCCAATGAAAACAAATTAAGTAGGGATTCTCCTATCAAACTGTAGCAATTGTGCAATTTCACCAAGAAGGCTTAAAAAGTCATATCTAGTACTTCCTCCTGAGACTGTTCTCCTGAATTTGCTGATGCTTCTTCCTTCCACAGATATCCTTTCGTATTGCACAGATCACCCAGTGCTGAGCTGTTACTGGCCACAGGAGCTGCTCAGCACACCCCAATCCCTGACTTTGCGCAGCCCTCTGGAGACTGGTGTTTTGCAGCCTCCTTCATGGAGATGTTGAGAGCGGTGCGTTGATCGTGAATGACTCACTGGAGCTGTTACTACATGATACTTAACTATCAAATTGCATTTTTAAAAGATTTTTGGATTCAAATCCCAAAGGACTCACCACCAGTTTCCCTTATAAGTTCAAAAAAGAATATGAAAATTAAAAAAAAAACCAACAAAAAGACTATGGCAACGTGCTCTCAGAATTGTTCTCCATATCGGAATTCCACCCCAGAGAGCACAACAGTAAGTGGGAATTGTCCCCCAACTGCGGTGATCATGGGTGTGATAGTTTAGAATAACTAAGAGACTAACCAGGGTACAATACAATTTTCTTACATTAACATAGATCTAAGTTTACAAGACTGGGATAGGCAAGTCTTTGAAATGTAACAGTTTATGTGCTATTGCTGCATTGATTTGACAGCTATGAATCAGCAAAGAATTTATGTCCCAGCACTGAGACATCAAAGCAAGTATTTATTTAAAAATGGTATGCAGGAGGCTAAATATTTGTATATGTAAAGCCAACAACAACAAACAAACAAAGAAAACAAACAACAAACCCCCCCAAAAAACCCCCAAAAACACAAACAAACAAAAAAACCCCAGTGTTTTCATACTATTTTCTTTCAGTGATTAAACTCCTCAGGAGTATTGGAGGTTTTTAATAAAAAAGGACCTAGCTGTTTGCATCCACTAACCCATTTCCTTTGTTGAATTGGAAGATCTTTCAATATAGAACTATTCTAGGAAAATGCAAGGCCTGCTCAATATAATAACAATTTCAATTATGTTGAAATATATTCAAGTTTTTTCTTGAGATGCCTATTGTTATATATCAGTATGTAGCTGTCATTAGTGTCCCAGCTGCTCTTTCTGACAGATCTCGTGTTTAGCAGCTTAAGAATACATAATGTTTGACTGAAATAAATGCTCTGCCTGGGGTGGCCTTTGTTGCCAATGTCAGTAAATACCGAAATTTATTGTTCGTGTGATGTTCTGACTAAGAAATAATGGTGAAATTCATGGTCGAAGCAAATTATACTTTGTTCGTAGTTAGAGCTGACATTTCCTTTTGTTTCCCTTTTTAAAGGCATTGACATCTGTAAACAACAACAACAAAAAAGATGAAAAATCTAAATAATCTCAAATTTCTTGTATTCCTTGACATGCCTGCTTTCTCTTCTTACCAAAGTGGTTGTTTAGTTACATTACTTACACAGAGCAGCATACAAATGAACTGTTATTTGTTATATGATAGAAAGAAATAAAATGTGAGAGTGAATCATTGCCTTGAAAGTGAAAAGTCTGATCCTACTGAATTATCAGCTAAAGAGTTGCCATCTGAATGGAGTAAAACCCCAGAGAATGGCATACAATGTTATATTCTGCTTCTCTGGCAGTTGGAATATTAACAGTAATGTTCTTGATTCATTGAGCAATGCCAAACTGGATCAGCTAATGCTACTAGCAAACCTTCCTTAGAAAGTGGAATTAAAGAAAGCCTACAGATTTAATCTGGGAAGGAGTAAAAAGCACTTTACTCCTGCTGTTGACTATTCTGAACTGGCACAAGAAAAAAATACTGCTCTGAATACATATTCATGGCAGAGAGAGGAAGCTTGATTTAGTCTATCTCTAACTGCACATAGCAAGCTCTGAGGCCAGAGTACAAAGTGTGCATTAAAATTACAAAGAGGAGAGAGGCTGTGATTCAAGCCTCTGAACAGCTGAAGGAGTACCAGATTAAGCAGTGGCAGAGAAATTTCTGCCTGCCATGGTAATACATTCTGGGTCACCTGGAAGATGTAAAGGACAACAGTATGTAAGGAAAAGTCTGACTCAGAGCTGCTGTCTGGACAAGCGTGCTGGAAGAGAGAAAGCAAATATTTCCAGCAATGTAAGGAATAGCCATTCACTCTGACTGAAAATGTCTCTTGCTCAAAAATTAATGCCAAAGTCTTTCTTTGCTCCCATGTGTTCCCTGCCTTTCCCAAGCACAGTGTGAGTCTGACCACTTGTCTAGCGGGCAGCAATTGCTGTGCTTCCCAGGGAGTTACTATGACTGGCAGCAGTGGGGGTCAGCCTCACCATCAGCTTGAGGAGGGGTTCATGGCTCATGTGATAGGAGCTGCTGAGAGGACAGGAGTTGTCATGCTCTGGAATATCACAGGGCAAAGACTGGCAAGTCTTCTGGAATACCTTGGCTTTTGCAGTGCTCGTTTTACAATGAGACTCATCTGACACTCCAGGCAAAAAATATTCCCATGAGTGAAGTCGACAAAAAGTCTTTTGCATGTACTTAGAAGTGAAGTTATCTTCCCAGCAGCCTTTTTTCCTCCTGTCTTTGATGCAATCAATCACAAGAGTTGTTTTTGACAGGGACTGGGAACAGCAGTGGTGATGGTGGTGACCACAGCCCTGGCAGTGGTGTCCTGCTCTAGGTGGTCACGGCCCACCCAGAGTACTTATTTTATAGAATCCTGTGGGAAATCCTGGGTCACTAAGGGTGGATTTCAGGAGAAGTGGCAGCCTGATGTCTCCGGAGGCCAGACCTGATGTTCACTTGCAGAATGGGTACCTGTACCGCTTAGCCCAGGTACCTGATCACCGAGTGGAGGGAGTACACTTGCAGAAAAGTCTATAGAGTATTTCATTCTTCATATCTGCTCAGCTTCTCACCTCTTTACTGCCCAAAGCTGGGATTCATTTCCCCCAACTTTTTCACTCATCCAGAAGTGAAGATTTGCCTCAGGCAATGGCTGGGCTCCTGCTGGAGCAGGGTGGGATCTAAGGGGAGGGAGAGAAGAAAAGAGAGTGGGGGTACTTTTATGTGAGGTTTGGGTGACGTTTTAGTAGTGTAATGTAAACATGCAGGTATTCTTCTCAAGAATTCCAAGGCAGAGGAAGGATTAAAAAAAGATTTATTTCAGATGCAAGGACCACTTTTTTACAATGCAGCACATTGGACTTTCCAGGGGCAAAAGGCAATGCCCCTCCTCCTGCAAGGCTTTTTGTATCTTCTCTCTCTCCTCCTCCACTCTCTCTGGCCCAAGGAGGCCTTGTACATGTCTCCAAACTGTTATCTCTCTGCATACCAATGAGCAAGGCTGAGAACTTCTCTTGCTGTGTGGGAATGTGGGGGGGAAAGCATTGCAACTGCCTTTGAGAAAGAGCCACCATCTAGGCAGAAAGCCTTCTTAGTGAAATGAGTTCTAACTTTCTGTTAAAAATTTTTCTGGAAATGTATCTATTCCTACAGTAGGCAGTGTGAATATCCACCTGACACGGAAGGCATTGATGTGTGAACTGCTCCCCAGCATAAGCAGCTGCCTAACTGAGATACCTAACTTTTAGATAGCAAAACTTACATATGACAAATCCCTCACTGCATGTGTGTATGTGCTCCAATGCAAGGCTATGGGAAAGATTTGCTGCCCTGTGGCCTCTTGCTCACAAATTTGAAACTACTGGCACTTTTGTGTAGGCCTCAAAACAACAAATGACTCTTAGAATGCTTTGGAAATTGCTTAAGCAGTGACCGATAGATCAATGTGTTGCTTTACTAATACTTCCCCACTTGGTTTTAAATCAGCAGAAACATAAACGGCTTCATTCTGTGTTTTTTATTTTCCCTTATTGCAAAGACTTAGAAGATTTCATCATCTTTTGATGGGCTTAGGAAGCAGTTATTAGTCTGCTCCTTCCTCTCATACTAGGCAGCAGACTGTTTAATGTTAAATCTTCCTGTGAGATGCAGAGGGCTGCAAATTAGCACACTGTAGAAAGCAATGAGGGAAGTGATGAGCACTGGTACATGTCCCATGTAAGTACCAGTTCAGCATATATGTTTTCATAGTAATCTCATTAAAATACTGTAAATCAATACACAAAAACTGTAAAACCATAAATGCTCAAACACTGTGTGATTAAACGGAGTGAATCAAAATCCCAGATGCTATTTTGGTCCTGTGCCGTGCTGAGATTTTGTTATTGTTACTGACACCACAACATCTGCAAGGATAATTTTTGCATTCATTATATTTACTGTGTTGCTGAGAGAATTAGAAGCCCCTGAAGTACATCCTAAAAGCCTTTATTGCGCTATAAAAGACTCTGTCACTTTAAACTCCATTAGCTGAGCTCTTCAGGTTCATAATGAGATTCTTTGGAAGAGATCAAGACAACAGAATGACAAGGTTTTATCCCAGCTCCTTGCATGGAGTGTGACATGTCATGACCCAAGAGGAAACAGTGGATGCAAACAGGCTCAGTAAATTCATGGCCTTGGAATGGCACCATGGATTTGACAGGGCTTCTGTTTGTCGCTTTATTTAGAGCCGTGCCATAATTCTGCCTCCAGTTCTGGGCTGACAGTCAAGATATGTACTTCTGCAGGAGAACCTGGTGACATGTGATTAATTTCTGTCTGTTTTTACTGTTGCTATTTTTCAAATCAAATGCATTTCATAGATCTAAACTCAATGGAGATCTCAGCAGCATGGGGAGGACTTCCCAGTGGCCTGGGCAGTTTTGGTGCAGGTGGTACAGCCACCAGAAAGCCTCTCATGTTTTGCTATTTTTTTTTCCTAGATTTAATTCCTACTGGTTTTCCAAAAGGGAAAGAAAAGAGTAAATTGGGTAAACAGGCAAAAAGATCAATACAAACATCTGTCCATAGCATGGTTTTCTGTAATTTTGTGTATCAGAGCTGTGAAATGATCCATTCATTAATTTTAAGAGGCACCTTGGCATGGCCAAACACATTCCTCGATTTAACTGTTACAGAGAGGTAAGCAGCTCTGCAGGATGATGTGTCCTTTCATAAAGGAGCTCTTGAAGATGGTGAGATTCACCCCTTCAAGCGCCTTTTGCTGTCAATTCTAGTGGCCATAGAAACACCTAGCATGACTCCAGATAATGACTTTGCACTTTGAGATCACTGAAATGGGATAAAATGAACTCCATCCTTACTCTATTAATCATTATCTTTCACACATAAGTTTATACTATGGAGTCAAAGGTAGTACTATAGGACCATTTTTCAGAGACACAATAAATAACTGAGAGTTGATCATTTCAGAAGGCTGGTGCTTATTTACAAGAACACTATAAACTGGTGTGTAGATTAATTTTTGCCATTACAAGAACAAAAATTGCAAGAACCTGTTTGGTGCTGAGACAGAAAGATCCCGTGTGCCCCTTTCTACCAAAAAAAAGAACCAAAAAATGCCCAAACAATCCCAAACCCAAAGCCTAATTTTTCCTTCTGTATCAGAGCAAATTTCCACTGAGTTCTGCTAAGGCAAGTATTTTCTATAGCTTGTGAAATGAACACTAATGGGTAATTCAAACTTACAGAATCACTAGCAAATTATTATATTTCTCTATACTAATAAAAACTGAGAATAACATAGAGAATAACAGAGAATATGCCTTTCTTATATACAGTGAGTACTTGCTTCTTTATTAAAAAAGAATCAAATTTTATTCTGAAACCTTTATTACAAAGAAAAGAATATTATCAAACTAAACCAAGAAATGTGAGAAAGTGACTGAAGTTTTGTGTTTGGTCTAAAAGGGTAACACAAATCAGTGTACACACAGAGATACTAGAATCATCCATGTAAGACTCCCCAGAACAGCATGTGACATGCACATCTGTGTATGAACATTAGCTGAAAACCTTTATAGATCTGATTTAATGTCAAGGTCTATATGTCCCAAGTCTCAAAACAGACACCCTAGCCCCATCTGTGCAAGTGTTCAAGACCAGGCTGCACAGGACTTTGAATGACCTGGTCTGGTGAAAAGTGTCCCTGCCAATGTTAGAGGAGTTGGAACTAGACAATCTTGAAGATCCCTTCCAACCCAAACCATTCTGTGATCTTTCAGAGGGTAAAAACTGGGATTTTATTTGTTCATTTGTTTGTTTTGTGACAAGCAACTTCTGCTTTGTTGCTCAAATTTTACATGACTTTTCTCACACACAACTCCAGCATGAAACAGTAAAGATTTACATCCTTCTACCCTAATACACACAAGGAATCTGGTAGCAGTATAAAAATTTCTTCCTCAGATTATTAGCTTCCTTACATAGCTAAGAATTGTGGAATTGGAACGAAATAACATCCTGAATGTGACAAAATATGGCTCATCTACAGAAATCCTCTCCATCTGTGTTTGGATCGTAGTACTACCATTTCACTGAGTTGATAACTTTGTATCCATTTTTTGGATCAGCTTAGAGTTCTGATTTGACTGGATTTCTCATGCCATTTGCCTACCAGTTCTTAGACTTTAAATTCTTCTCTTTTACAAGACAGATGGTTAAACCAGATCATTCCCAGCAAAGCTCTCACCCACTCACTGAAAGTATGTCAAACTGCTCCATTGTGGACATCAGCTCAGGGACAGAGAACTTGAGAATGTTTTGCGTTCATCTGTTTGATGCACTCACTCTTGTGTGGTGTTTTCAGCCTGTATGTTTCTGCCATAAGCACACCTAAAAAAAGATGCAAGAGGCATATTTTTGCATAGCAGAAGGAATCTGGAAAACTGTATGGTTTTACTTTGTTGAGGTCGTTTTGGAATGGGCACTGCAGGACTCATCACAGTCCCCCAAAGCCCATAAGTTTGCCAGAGAAAGGAAATAGAAGTTAGGACAGAGAAAGAGAAGGACCTCTCTGACAAGCAACTTTGGTCTTTTCCATGAACAGAAATTTTGCCATTGATTTTACTGGGGATAGTAAAAGTGCTAGTATAGTAATGGGAAGTCCACAGGATGGGTATTTGTGTAAGAACATGCTGGACTAGTGTAATTTGAATTTCTGTCTCGTTGAATCACTTGTAGACTTCACAGAAAAACCTGAATTTAAAACCAGAGTTTCGTATACTTTCATCCTGACAACAGTTCATACTTGCAACAGGAAGAGAAGGATTTTTTTGATACTAGTTATTTTAAGTTTCCACAGCAGTCAGTAAAAAAGGGTTGGAGTCTCCTTTGCACTTCTCCAGTTTTGCTGTACTGTAACTCCACTGACACTCTGAGAGCCATAGGAGCTGTCAAACTGAAGTGCTTACGGCAGTCAACCAAAAGAAGCAAAAAGTGATTGCAACCCCTATGTGGAAAATTGTTGACCATAAATTGTTGTTAAGTTGTTGTTCTGTTCTTATTTAATTTAGCTGTGTGATTATAAAGTTTCTTTTTGCTGTAGACTGATGATGGAAGACCATAAATAGTCTAAACCTGAAGTGTGTTTGTTTCATTTTGGCAGGGATAGAGCTGGCCAATATTTCACTTTGCCTATGGGACTAGTGAAAGGTCAATTAACCCCTCTACAAAATTGCATGAGAACAACATTTAACATCCAGTTTTTGCGGCATAATCCACAGAAACCAGCCTTCCATCTCTGCTGCTGATCTCTTTTTTTGCTGCTTTCACTGCCCATGATTTTGTGATTGCCTCTCCCCCTATTTCATGCACAAAGCAAAACTTGGGCTGTTTATAGCAAGTGTGTCATTTCCTTCATCGGTCTCCCACTTCTAAGAGTGTTTACTCTGAGTAACTTTAGAAAATATATTTTGTAAAAGTCCTTATTGTAGGTCAAAGAATATTTGGGAATTTAACTTCAGCATTTCTATTTGCTTTCCTTATTATTCCTTTAACTGCTGCTCACTCAGGAGTACATTGGGATGTTAACTGGTAAGGCAGAAAAATGCAGCAAGTATTTGTTTCCATACCACAACCCACTGCTATCCCAAACTGCAATGAGAGAGACAGCTGGGATACTTAGTAAGACAGCCCCCGAACATGAGGATTATGCTTTGTTGATTGAGACCACAACCACATTTTGAGCTAGATCCCACTGCTCACTTCCAGAAATTAGGTATTAATTGGAGTGCTATAATAGGTGGGAATTATTCCTCCATTTGTATGACTGAGAGAGAACTTGAAAAGAAACTTCAAGAGCCAGCAAGTCAAGGATTTATAATGCGGGTTAATGTACTTAACAATTTTCTTTTTACAGTCTTGATTGAAAGATATCACAGTTCTGTGTTTGTCTTTATCCTCACTAGAACGAGCAAGAATTGGCATCTACCTTTTAACTGTGTGCGAGCTTCATGCCGAGCTGACTGTACAAAGTTGCCCTGCATGTGCTGAACTACAAGATATTGGGAGATTCGCCAGCTCCCAGGTGGAGCTGCAGATATTCCCCATCTGCCATATTCAGCCTCTGTGCCAAGATGGGATTTGAGGAAAAGCCATGTCTCCCCTCAGCGCTTCTTTTCCTTGAGAAGTAAAATAGAGTGTGTGGGTAGAAAGGAGTTTGAATACATTTCTGCCACATCCTGATCTGGATAGCTGGAAGGGAGCACTTGGGTGTGCTAACCACAGAGGTCAGTGTATGGTCTGGACTCCAGGGGCCAACCAGCATGTGAGTAGAGTAGGGAGGATGTGTAGTTGAGTATGAACTGGGAAATTACGCCCTACTGCCAGGGATAGTTTCAGTGTGTCGTGATACAACATCCATTTTTGCTGAAATTATTCTCTGGCGAACAATCAGTAGTGCCTTTAGTGTAGAGGCACAGAAACTTTGAAAAATGTGCTTTAACTACACTGTTAAAACCAACTATTTCCTGGTTAATGCTTTCACATGAGGTATTGGGGCAAGCACCTCCCCACAGACATTTGTTTTAGCAGAGAGGAGGGGGTGGAAAGAGAGCCTTTCCTATGCTGTGAAATGCAGCATTAACTGAAACCCTGAGCTACTACATCACAGCTCCATGGCATCTGGAGATACTGATTTGGATCAAGAAGCTTTGTGGATGCATTTGCTTAGTACTGTGCTAAGCTGAACAGCTCTGCTTTTCAGCTGAAGCTATATCACTTAGTGCTTGTTTGTGTGGGTGTCTCTGCACTCCACTGTCAAGACTCAACAATCTTGCCTTTGGCTTCTGTGTTTAGAGTGTTATAACAATTTCATCTTCTCCCACCCCCATCTGAACATGCAGCCTTCACAAAACTTTCCAGCTGGTAAGAAAACCCTCAAAAGCAAGACTTATCTGCACATATGAAATAGAGAGAGGGAATGGAAATGTTTATAGATATCTTGGTGGTTTTGCAGTGATTCTGTTTACTGGGAAAGAATCAGTTATCAAATGTGTTTAACATGGTGATCCGATCTCACACTGCTTTATTCATTTCCTCTGATTCATGCAAAACTAGCCTTTTACAGCCATACAGGATGCTTAATTTCCCAAGATTTTACTAATAATGCAATTCTCTTTAATTCCCTCATACCTGATATAAGCAATTCCTATCTGATTAATCATGAGCAATACCTTCTAATAAGCCTACATTATTCCCAGTATAGTTTTATTCTCCAACTGCCCAAGCTCACCTTTCTTATCTACTGCTCTAAACTTTCTCTGGCATTCTGTGGGCAATGAATTATGTTTATGAACTGTTGGATGAGAGCTTACCCTTAGAACTAGGTTGAAAGAGACCTGTGGATCGGCTGTGAGGTCTGACAAGCTTGCTGCAATGTTTATACAGCTAAGTCTTGAAAAACTCCAAAGATCAAGGCTTAGTATCCTCTCTGGGCAACCTATGCCACTGCCTGAGTGTCCTGGTGGTGAAGAGGTTTCTCCTTATGTCCAGTCTCAACTTCTGTTTCTATTTATGTCCACTGTTTCCCGGTTTGGTGTCATCTGCAGATTTGGCAAGAGTACACTCTATCATCTACTCCAGATCACTGATGAAGATGCTAAGCATGTTGCCGGACTGACCCTTGTGGTATTCTACTTTTAACCAACTCTGAGATAGAGAACAAACCACTAGCCCTTGGCTTTTGAGCATGACCATGTAACTGGAGCATTATGCCTCAGCTTGATCCACCTACCCAAACCATAACATCCCAACCTGGATGCAAGAACCTGTATATTGAAGGAAATACATTGAAAGGTTTTCTGAAAATGAGATTAATCACATGCACTTCTCTTCCTTCATTTAGACATCTAGTCCTTTTATCTTGGAAAGCAATTAAATTAGTCAGCATTGATTTACCCTTTGTAAACACATGCTGAGTATTCCCAGCCACACTATTCTGCTTCATGTGTTGAGAAATGTGCTCCAAGAGGATTTACTCCACGATTTTCTCAGGGACTGAAGTGACACTGTTCAATATTTTATTCCCTGGATATTCCTCTTGGCCTTATTTTGAAAGTGGATGCAAAGATTTTCCTTTCCCAATGTGTCAGAGAGAGCCCCTTGTCTCCATAGCCTTTCAAAGATGGCAGATTACCAAGCAGGTATTGTTTTCTGAGAGCAGGGACAGAAACAAGATTGGCCATGAGACTAGACTTCTAGATTTGTTAGGATGGCTTGAACAGTACAGTCCACTTGCATGCACCTGCTTGCTCTTTCCTAGCCTTCATCACACACATTTTGAATGTATTTGACAGCTTACAGGCAGCTGACATTGATGCATTACTCTCACACTCTATTAGTTTGAATGTGTTATTTAGGCAGTACAAGGTCATCTTGTACTTGTCTTATTAGTATTTGGGCTTAGTGATTGATATTTTGGGTCATTTTAGACTTAAGTATCAACTTTGTCTCTTTTCCTTAATCATAATGTGATATCAAGAAGACTGGGAAAAAACAACAAAAATGGATTGGGAAAATGAAAGACTCTTCATTATTATACACATTATCACAGAAGAAGATTTATTTATTTATTTACAGAACAGCTACAGCTTGTGCTAAACATCTTGGGTATAAACCAATCCTTAGAGTCTTACTAATAGCACATTATTTAACATTAAGATAATTACCACCACTCAAAAAATCAGCCTCTCTGATGCAGAATCAAATGCATCAATCAAGTGTTTAAAACAGGTATCAATGAAGTCGATCAGCTCACATCCTTCTTTCGGCAATAACCTTTGTTAGATATATTTGGTAAAGCTATTGTCATCCAGTACTGATGTACTAAATTCAGGTGATAGAAAATCCATTGTGACAGTTATTAAATTGTTTCACTGGACACTTGCTGTCATTTGAAGATTGACACCTTATTTCTTACCCCCAATTTGTCTAGGTTCAGATTATTGTATACCTTTATCTGTTAACAGTATTCCTCTGCTCTTTGAAATCTTTTAAATCTTTTCCTGTGTGCTATGTGTAGGCTGTGATCAAGTGATGGTGTAATCTGTGTTTGGAGAAATTAAATAAATTAAGTGCCTTTTCTTTCTTTTAATGAGGGCTTTTTTTTTTTTTTTTTTTTTTTATTTGGGGTTTTTTTTTTTTTTTTTTTTTTTTTTTTTTTTTTTTTTTTGTTGCTCAGTCCCATC
Source organism: Cephalopterus ornatus (assembly GCA_013396775.1). Lineage (NCBI taxonomy): Eukaryota > Metazoa > Chordata > Aves > Passeriformes > Cotingidae > Cephalopterus > Cephalopterus ornatus. The sequence goes on from VZRE01007121.1 coordinate 214,594, forward strand.
TTCTGGGTTTTTTTCTTTTTCTTTTTCTAAATCTTTCAAGTTTTTCTGCCTCTCTTTACAAAGTGTAAGGCTCAGCAAAGGTTTCCAGAAAAGGTCTCATTAATTCTATGTGTCATAGAAATAATCTCTCTTCGCTGTACCCTCGCTGCTTTAATGCCAAAGATTGCACCTGCTATCATAGTTGCTGTATCAGTCAGAAAGACATGACTGGCTATTCTTGCCCTGCAGAACAAAATTTGTATAAAGAGCCAGGGGCTAAAATCTTCACACAATTTAGGCAAAATAACAGTGACAGCACTTAAATATGTATTATGGAAACATAGCAAGGCCATATTTTGTCTGGATCTTATGCAGGGTGGGTGGTCACAGCCTGCTGAAGGTCTCAGGAGCATTGTGGGGCTGTGACTACTAGTACAGTCAGTGAGAAAATATTTCTGAAGCATTTTCTCAGCTTTACAACTGCTATTCAGCAAACTGTGATAGAAACGACCTTTATTCTTGGACAGCAAACCAACCTACTTCGTTCATAGAACCTTTTAACTCTCCTGCTGCTGAATTCCTTGATTTGGAAGTTATCTAGCTTTAACCGTCCCCCATGAAAGCCTGAGTTTTGGTCCCTGCTTCCGTGACTGCCTTTAATTTTTACAGAATCACAAAGTGACTGAGTTGAGATATCAGCTCCAGGAATCATCTTGTCCAACCCTCTGCTCAAAGCAGGGTCACCTAGAGCAGGTTGCTCAGGTTTTGAACGTCTCCAAGGATGGGGATGGTACAGCCCTTCTGGGGAACCTATTCCAGGGCCTGACTACCGTCACCATGGAAAAGTTTTTTCTTATATTTAAATGGAAATTTCTTGGATTTCATTTTATGAACATGTTCATTTTTCCTGTCACTGGGCATGACTGAGGAAAGTCTGGCTCTGTCCTCTTTGCTCTCACTGATTAATTATATATATTGATTAAATTCCCCTAAGCCTTCTCTCCTTCATGCTGAACAGTCCTAGTCCTCTCATCGTCTCCTTATATGATAGATATCGTGGTCCCAAAATTACCTTTGGGGCCCTTTGCTGGACTTGCTCTAGTATGTTTCTATCTTTCATGCTGAAGGGAGCCCAGCACTGATCACAGCATTCCAGAAATGTCTTACCAGGGATAAGCAGATGCAGAGGATCACCTCCCTTAACCTGCTGGAGATACTCTGTCTAATGCAGCCCAGGATGCTGCTAGCAGACAGCAAAATCCAAGTCTCATGTGAACCATATGTGCATCTCAGGGCCAAGAGGCCAGTTTTGTTACTTTCTACCACTTGTCACATGAGAAGTTTATCAGATTTCATTATCTTGCTTTGTTTCTAATATCAATACTTGTCTTGACTGCCTGATAGATTAGTTTCATCAAATGTGGCAGAGAGTTCCTCATGGCACATGCTTTGAAGCACTCACTGCAGAGAGGTGTTCAAATTCTCCCAGGTCAGCCTAGAGCCTGATTGTTTTCCCATTTTTTAGGTACTTGGATTATTAGGGTTTTTTCCTTTTTCAAAACCAAAGAGTTGCTGCCACTAGTATTTTTGTAAATAGGTTGTCCTGCACTGCTAAAAGTTCATTTTTAAAAAGGTTAAAACACCTGAACACTGAAAAGACATTTGCTGCCTTGAAAATTCTTTGTTCTTCAAAGTCAGTGAAGGGAGATAGATACTTGGATAGATTGGATTTTCTTCTTGAGATCTTCAGAGGTACTGACTTCTCATTGTCTCTATGTGTCACTTAGGATGTCCACATGTGGATCACACAGGTTGAAATATTTGAAATGGAGGTAAAGCCAAATTTAGATTTCAAGGTACCCTGAAAGTTTGCAGTAGCCAGTTGAACATGAGGTTCAAGGACAGCCTGTTTGTTACTTAGATAGCAGCTTTGGCCAAGGCTTCTGAGTTGTTAGTGCGACATGAGCCTGGGGGAATAAGTAGTTAGAAATATGAAATGTTGACCAATGGCACTTGGTTCTTCTAGTATCACTTATTTACTAAAGTCGCAGAATCACAGATGTTGGAAGGGACCCACAAGGGTCATTGAGTCCAACCCCTAGCCCTGCACAGGACTATCCCCAAGAGTCACACCATGTACCTCAGAGTATCATCCAAAAACTTTTTGAAGTCTGACAGGCTTGGTGCTGTGACCACTTCCCTGGGCAGCCTGTTCCAGTGCCCGGCCATTCTCTGGGTGAAGAACCTTTTCTAATATCCAACCTAAACCTCCTCTGAAACAACTTCAGGCCGTTCCCTTGGGTCCTATCACTGGTCACCACAGAGAAAAGGTCTGACCCTCCTCTTCCTGTTAGGAGGAAGTCAATTCACTCTGTATTTTAAGGAAAGACATTTTTTCAATGCTTTGAAAGGAAATATTTGTATTCCTGTCTTCTGAAAAGATTAGAGAAGTAAAAGAAAAAAAAAAAACCCACAATCTATTTTGTTTTGATTTGTTATTGCCACGCTGAAATTCAGAAGACGGGCCAGTTCTCAGAGACGGAGGATGTGATGTCTCCTCAGACTCCCTTGTCCTCCGCTGCCTTAGAGTCTCTTGTTTTCCATTTATGTTGGTCATCAGAGGAGGCAGGCCTACCTCTCAGGAAAGAGAAGGCAGTTTGCTGGCTGCTTCCTATGGTCCATTCAGGTTGCGAAATGCAGTTTTGTATTAACCCCAAAAAAGACCTTCTAGTGACCTTCTGCCCCTTTGGGCTTAAAATCTCTACTCTGGATCAAATTGGTACTCTTGAAGGTAAACTCTTGTGGGCTATATAGGTGTTATCAAATTCTTTCAAAATCAGTCCATGTGAACACTGGTCTCTCTACATGCATGTGAATAAATATGAAAAGAAAGATGCTTTTATAAGAGAAAAAGCAGAAAACGGCACTTTCACTACTATACTTCTGCAAATTAATATTGTACTGTAACTTAGTTTTCTTGTCAGTTTGGCAGGATATATTTTTTGACCAATTTTATTCCTATGCTGAATCATTTCCCTGGTGTTTATAAATGACAACTCTCTATGTTGGCTTTTCTTCAGACATTGTATATAGTATTTGCCTTGTCATTAATAGTACTACCTGTCTCCCCTTCTTTCTTAATGATATTCATTTTCCAGAATAGACTGAATGAGCAAGTTCCACAAAAGAGAAAAAGGAATAACAGATGTGAAACAGCAGATAGGGTTTTTTTCGCAGGAATATTTCCCAACCAGCAAAGCCTACAGTAGCATTCTATGTATTCAGGTGATCATTCTATCAGGGCCCTCAGAATAAACTGATCTAGATTGACCAGGCCTAAATACCACTTGAGGGGCTTTATTCTGTAATCCCATACTGACTAGGACGTGTGGCAGTTCTGGAGTCAGATGACGGGAGGGTATAGAGCTGGAACTTCGGTTTAATTTAGACTGGATGAAATCAAGCCCTGAATATCACAGTGGTATGTTGCAACATTACAATAAAACAGAAAAAAGTACCTTGTCCTTGTTAGAGGAAATCCTGATGTTGATTCATGATTATTTTAAATCTTTAGCTATTGAAGTTGAAACCTTGGTTTCAGAATTGATCTCTGTTCAGATGTGAATTCAGAGCAAACAATAACTGCCTGTAAAGCTTGACACTTTAAAAGCAGGGAAAAGAAAAAGTCCAAAATATTTCCCCATGATAATTTGCAGTCCTACAGATTTGCAGTAGAAGTACACAAAAGTCAGTTCATACCTTCATTCAAAGTCACAGGGACCTCTGTTCCTAGAGATGCTTCGAGAAATCTAGCAATCTCCAAGGTGACCACTCCAAAACAGCTGCTCTCACACTGGGGGGGTGTTTGTGTTAGAAGTGTTGAGGTTAATTGGATGTGTCAACCCTTAAAATAAAAGATAGGTGTTATCTCTGGATAAACTTTCCACTTTTTTTTTTCTTTTTCTGTTTTGAGAAGAAATACAGTTTTCCATATTTGAGGTAAATTACACATTGTCGCAATCTGACAGCTTTCCTTTGCGTGCTGCTTGTTTAGGGTTGGTATGCCATGGCTTCTACTTTTCATTCTCTTATTTTTCTCAGTGTTTTACTTTCACTTGAAATTATGTTTAATTTTGTACATGCTCCAATATGAATTAAAATTCCACTGTCACTACCTGTCGGAACCTGACTCAGAATTGAGGCTTGTTGCACATTCAGATAAAATGCCTGGTACCTAAATAATAAATTGCTAAGTATTTCACTCCATGAGTGTCCATAGAATTTGATTCAGGGTTAAGACCATTTTTGACTGCAGTTGTGAATATTTAATGTGTGAAACAGGAATATATTTTTTGTGAAATTCGGAGTTAAGGTGGCGAATCTTTTTGATCATTCTATGTTGCATTCATTGGAGTGACATGGTGACAGCAGAGTCTTGTGGGAAAGGTAACATTTTTCTGCATTTTCTTGAGTAATGAAATGATCCAGTTACATATCTAGAGGGAATAAATTGAAATCAGTTGAATAACAGAAGAAAATTTGGCTTGTAGTTAGGCCTTTGGTATTGGCCTCAAGAAGGCAAGTTTAAACCCATGCCAGGTTGAAAATGTGGACTGGTAATTTAGTCTCTAGTTGTATCAGCTATTTTTAAAGATAATATAACATTAATGTCACGTGAAAGCCCATTAACTCTTTTCTCAATAAAAAAACTTACTTGGAATCAAATTTTGGTTTAGATTTAGTCAATTTCCTTTTTAGTTGTGGAAGGGGAAGAGGGCATTGGAATTTTTCTGCTAGAAGTTATGTTTGTGAAAATGCCTTTCCTGAAGGGTTATGTTCTGTAACAATTACTAAAGCAAAGCACATGAGGTTTATTTTTTTTTCACTGAAAGCTTGTCATGTAGCTGATCTGGCTAGCACTTACACAATTCATCTTGAGTACTCAACTCTGTATCATTTTCTGCAGAGTGCAAATATTGTAGTGATTCTAAGATATTCATTTAATCTTTAATGGAATTTGGCTTGATTTTTAGTTGTTTTGAAGATAAAGGCAAATGCCTTTGACACTGGAAGTGAATGAGGAGTAGCCTGTCCTGTAGAGGAACCTGTTGTTACTGTCCATAGACAGGATGGACAGCCACATCCACAAATGGAATATTGTTCATGTGGTCCCTAATATACTGAATTACAGTCTAACTTCCATAAATACATTAATGCAGGAAAGAATAGACTACAGCAAAGGATATGTTAACAAGTACATTTTTTACTGCTCTACTAGAGGAGACAGATCCAATTTCAGTAGCATTTAAAAAAGTTGAAATCTGGATGGACAATTTATTGGCTCATATTTCTGTTAAGACACATTTTAAAAGCATTTTAGCTTTCTAAAAATTTGGTCTTCCATTGTGACATTTCTTACCTTCCTTTCAGCTTACCCCTCCTAAGTTTTCTAGCCTATTGGTCATGTCAAGCTGTGGCATCATCTGGGAAAACCACCCTACGTGAGAATCACTTTGCCCCCAAACACATCCCTGCTTCACTAGCTTACTTGTGAAATTTTTATTACATTTTGCTTTAAAGTTTGAGGTTTATTTTGTTAAATTGTGTTCATACTACATTCTACAGCAATTTATAGGGATACTTTTTTTAAAATAAATCATAGGGTTATGAAAAATATTCTGCCACTATAATAAGTAAAATATTTTTTTAGATAGATGGATTAAAACCCCCACTGTTCCAGGGTCACTGAGTGGCTATTGCATGTTCCAAATACACATTTTGATGAACACTGCTTATACCTTTGCCTCTATCTTGCTGTAGAGAAAAAAAAGTCTGCCATGGAGAAAAAAATACAGCTACAGTCAAGAACAGAGGAAATTCTTGTAATGCTTAAGCCTTGGAAGAAGAAAGAACATTTGCTTAACAAAATAAAAGTTCTCTGTAAGAAAGGACAGATTTACTGCAAATAGAAAGCATAAACGATCACTAAGATCAATGTACCCTCCTCAGCTTTCTGCTGTTTTTAATGGTTTACAAATACTATTTAGAGTTGAATTTTCAGGTGTGGATATGATACTAATGCAGGAGATACAGCAAATAATGAAGAACAATGAAGCTCGACACAGAAGGTTTAAATCATTTAAATGCCTTTTTCTCAGAGACGATGTAAAATATCAAAGAATCCAATGAGGCAACAAACAGAATGTCACCGCAGCATGTTACTAGGAGTTTGTAATAAATTTGGGGTGTTATTATGGAGATACTCCCCATGGCCTTCAACCCACTGTGCTTCTGTATTGGAGAAGGCAAACAGAACTGCCAGTAGTACAATATAAATCAGAAAAGATAGCATTATTGTAGATAACATAGTTAGACTGCACCTAGCGCACTATAAACAACACTGAACACCACACCTAAGAAAAGACCTAAGTGCCCATGGGGGTGCAGTAGGGAGCAGACGGATTTGGTCTCAAAGGCATTTGCCTGAGGAACCAGCCTGTGTTTTTAGTGACTGAGATAAGATTTCGTGCTGATATAGCAGAGATTCTCCAAACTGTGAAAGAGATTAATGGAAGAGGCTCAGGCAAATGTGCCAAGCATACATCAGCTAAGCAGAGATTGCCCAAAGCCTTTTGGGGATTTGGGCAAGCATCCAATAGGTTACTTCTGTCCATCATTAGAGCTTCATCTTCAGAGCATCCAGTACGTTACTTTAGTCCATCTTTAGAGCTACCTCAGGAGCTGCCTGCAGCAGATGGCTGCTCATAGTCACTGAACTTTGAAATAGTTAGGGAATTCACTCCAATAGTCAATGTCTGACAGAGGAGCTTGGAGTGTGTGGTTCCTTGAGCTTGTGATAGTCTACCAACCTCTCCTGAGCAGGAACTTCTTAGTGACATCTAATCTATTGGATAGCAACAGCACCCAGACTGGCCATTTTAATGCAGCCAATCTACCAGAGGGCCTTTGAAGCTGACAAGGGCAGATCAGTGGTTTATACTCCTAGGAAAAAAATGGAAGGCTATTATCATGGAGATGGTGATGCTTGTCTCCATTGTTTTCCACCTGCTCCATGGCATAACACTGATATCAAATAGAAAGGAAGTCCCAAGATCTTTCCTGGACCTGAATATATTAGACTTATCTATCACATGGGCAGGTAAGGTGGATAAACACCACAGCCAGGACTCTTGACAAGAGAACCATAAATGTGATGTCAAGCCTGGGATGCATCAGAGTGCTCCCAGGAATTGTGCAGGAAGGCATTCATCAGGGGTTATTCTATGTAGGAATAATAACTGTGAAATGTAAATACCAGAGTTCATCCCGGCCTTCTTGGTGTTAACCTCTTAGTTTTTAAGTTGTGTAGCAGAAATATGTGGAGTTGCAAGGACAGCAATGCTGCTGAGGAACCTTGTCATGATCAATGACATAAACTTTGAAGAGGGGCTTAATGTTCCAAACCTGGTCAGAACCTGAGATCTGAGATATTTCTGACCAACGCCGCTCCCAGAATATGTAGCCTTACCATGTATAGTGGATAATTATCTTCTTCAAATTATTTACAGTTGTTTATAGAGGAAGAGATGGCCTTCTTTAATTCAAATTTGAACCATAAATCCAATTGCTGTTGTGGCTTTCTGCCGAACATTGTCTTCAGGTGTGTCTAACTCAAAAAAGCATATGAATTTATTACCTACACCCTTCCTCCTTCCCTGTACTTTGTACATCTCAATTACACAGGGAGCTGAATCTTGACTGGCAAAGGTCATCTGAAGCCTTTGGACTTCCAGTAACCAGCACACATTTCCTGCACATTGCACAAGGAGCCTGTCATGTGAGGCAATTGCATATCATGGTTGCCTGTAATTGCAAAAAGATGGACCTGATGATCCTTTCAGTTCTGTGCACCACATTTTTACCCTCTCCCCCATGATTACTGCCTGAGGAACTGTGCAAGGGCTTGCAAAATGATGGTGCAGAAAGCTCTCATTTGGAGTAGGAGTGTGAGAAAGGAAAATTCAATACAGAGAAGAGTTGTTCTCACTGTGTTACATGAAGGTTGCAGCCATGGTGGTTCTCAATAAGCTCATGATAGTGATGGGTATGTATATGGAGCTTTTGCTATCCAGCAGCAATTTAAAACAGTGGGTTTGAAAGTATCAAAATAAGACAGTAAAAATACTGTTTTCTGAATCTTTGCTAGTTTTCGTCTGTACACTGACACAGGTTAGAATGATGGCCTCTGCTTTTCTGATGACATATCAAATCTCCTTAGTGAGAGATGACTTAGTGCGTGCACTGTCATTTAGGGTGTGGAAGTTCTTGATCCTTGGTATATCTATTGCTTAACGGATTTTCATCTCAAAGCTATGGAAGAAATTACTATGCAGTAGAGAAACATTCAGACTTGCTTTAAATTAGACATGCAGGAGTTGGCAGCAGTCCAAAGCATAGGTTAATTCACACTGTGAGACACTCTGTGTAGAAAGAGTCTGCTGCTGGTGCCTGAGATAGCTTATTTAAAGCTTCTCTGTGCTAGTTTTTGGAATGTTTTGTTGGAGAAGACATCCCTTTAGAGCTAAGCTCTGACTGACTAGCACAGTGTGAGAGAGCAAAAGTTCGGAGTTCCCTCTCAGCTCTTGAGTAAGTGCAAACCTGGATTAAAAGCTTGTATTCTTACATGGTTCCTCAGCAGAATCTCAGGATCTCCAAGGAAAATGAAAATAAAATGGTGCACGGAACACGAGAACTGGATCTGTGGCTCTCAGTCCTTCCCTTGCTGTTGGATTGGCTTAGTGGTACAGGTAGCATGTCGTGCCCCTTCATTGTGGGGTCACAAATGTCTCTGCTCTCCTTATTATGATTCTGACTGCAAGGCATGTTTGGTGCTTTCACCATAGGTCTCTTTATGCAGCACGCTAAATGTAACTGATGTCATTAAAAATACTGTTCCAAAAGTTTAAATGTCAGGTCCTCTGGATACATGTCCCCAGATATGTTTTTACAGTGGCTGAGTGACTGGAGTAGCAATATTGTGCCTGATTTTAGTAAAAAAGTCCAGTCCTGAAAATAGTAATAATTTTAAAAATCCAGCAAAGAAATGCATGTAGAATGAAGAGCTTGATCAACACAAACCTTGGACTCCTATATTTCTGCATGATAGAAATTCACTAAAAGTAATTCAAGATCTGTGTTTTTATTAAATATAAAACAAAACAACACCATACAACATGCAAGTAAATGTTTAATATATATCATAAAAATGAGTTACATAAATCTGTACACAGAGACAAAGTTTCTTGCCTACTCTTCTCTCAGGTTTGTAAAGATCCCTGGATGTCTAGGAGTTTTCCAGATTATTGACCTTACTGGGATGCATTCCTGCTGCCAGACTGAGGGTAGATGGAAGGAATAGAAAGATTCTCTGCTGGAAATGGAGTAACAGAGAACTCTTATTGATTACATTAGATTAGGTTTAAGGGAAGAAGTTAACTGCGTGACATGACCTACACTGGCCAATATCAGAGTCAGCGTGACTATGGGAGATATCATCTCTCCCTGTCCCAGTAGTCTTAAATTTTGCTCATGTGGTCTGAGACAATTGACAAATGGAATATAAAAGCAGAAATATACCTGTATGTAATTGCAATATACCATCTCATTCATTCATCTAGAAAAGACAATGGGCTATGAGAAGTTGCCACATCTGTGAAAGCTAAAAGGTCACTGCCACATGACGGAGAACCAAAGGAAGAGGACTGTGAGGAGCAGAGCACAGTGTTGAGATGATGATGATTATCACTTTCTCCTCCCTCTGCCTTGAAGGATATTTGCAGCTGTGTGCTAGAGGAATGTGGCCAGGCTGATCCCACCTTCATGGTGCAGAGGATAGGTAAGATACTCTTGAATAAGCAGAGGGCTGTATGCAGCATGGAATATATGCTGGCTTTGAAAATCAGAATCATAGAATCATAGAATAGTCTGGGTTGGAAGGGACCTTAAAGATCATCTAATCCGACCCCGCTGCAATGAACAGGGACATCTTCAATGAAATCAGTTTCCTCAGAGTCAGTCTCTGAGCAATGAAGAATGAAGGTTATACTATATTTCCAGTAGTTTGCTTTTATAAGAACATGAAATGTCCAAATATTTTAAATCTACCTTCTAAACTTCAAATAAATATCCACTAAATGTGACAAATGCTTGTGGAATTATTGCTGAAATGACTTCAGTATCTGGTGTAAAATGTTTTGGGAGCTTATTAAATTGGACTGGAACAGCTGTTTAATATATTAATGAAGGTTGTATTGATTGTGGGATGTTGTCTTAGAATCAAATGGTCATAGCTTCAAAATGCAAGATGTTTTATGTACTTTTAATATTTCATTAATCTTTACCCTGACTGCTTTGGAAATTTGAGTTTATGGATTGGTTTTTTAAGTTAAAAATTGTTCAGAATTTAACTTCTTGAGTTAGAATTCTTTTAACAGTACTTGTACGTTATTTTTTCCAAAATGTAATATACCAGACATTGGGGAAATGGAATTGATTTCAAAATGGATAAGGATTCTGAAATGAACAAAAAAACATACACTAAAGTGTACCCCAATGACATCAGAGTGGGGCTTGGATTGTAGCACATTTATACCAACTAATTAACATCTCACAGAACTCAGCTGGTCTGTCTATAGGATTAAGGTACTTCTAAGAGTCAGTAAAGTTAACCATAACAATAAAAGTTAGCTAGATATGTTCCTACATCAGTTATCACTAAATAAAGCTGAGAGTTTCTTACAATTACTCAGTGACATTCCCCAGATGCTGATCTTGTTTCCTATATTTTTTCTTAAAGGTGCTGTAAGAAAATTTGCAAGAGGCAATATGCTATGGACTGTACAGAATGTTAATTAATTGCCATTAATAGATTTTTACTTTTGTTTGGACTGAAACTATTCCACTGAGGGTGGAATTGTGAGGCTTTACTACTGACATTAAACAAAGAAAGGAAGAAGAGGGCTGCTTTTGATATGCTAACTTTAAAGAAAGAGTACCTTTATAGCAATTAGACTTCAATGACTCTACAACTCCACTCCATTCTTACACTACCCTCAGGGACACTTCATGCAGGAAGAGAATCCTGGTTGGTCTATTACTCTTATTAAGATGGTTTGACAGAAGTTTAAGGCTACATTTACAGCATCTTAGAACCCCACAGTACTGTCAGACCAGTGCAAAGCGTGACATTAGGAACTATAGTGCTAAAACTGTGCTTCTTGGATATAGTTTGTGGACAATTGACCCTGTTTTTACAGAAAGGAAACTAGGATACAGAAAAGTGATTTTTTTTTTCCTAGCTCAAGTCAGGTGCTGAAGAATATGCCAAATGGCTACAAAGGAGTCTAGGGTGCTATTTCTGAAGTCATACTGGTTTTTCAGCAAAAGTTGAGCTCTCTCTTTTGAAGTGTTGCTTAAATCACACCTAGATCTTAGCATTTAAGGGTATTTCCATACCAGTATAGGGTATTTGAGAAACCAAGCATTTTTCAATTTTTTTTTTTTTTACTACTGTTCCCCTAATTGCATTTATCATCTTGGGCATCCCTTTCTTTCAGTTTTCCTGAATGCATGTGTTGTTCTGATTATATATATTATTACTGCAAGTGCCTGACAAAACCTCAGGCATGGGAAAAACTGAAGCTACCAAAGGCTGACTAGAGGAAACATAAATGTAATCGTATCTAACTCTGTTTCAAAACTCCATTCTGAGCAGGAAAAGCAGGAGAAGTGGTCTCTGTGGTTCCAGAAGTATCAGAGAGAAGATGTGTTTACAGGCTTGCTTTCAACATTAACCTTTATCAGAAACATTGCTGAAGGAAGCCATGGCATAGGCTCAGAACAGGGCTATGATAATTCAGAACAATTTAGCTGAAAATCCAAGCACTTTTGAAAGATTATTCAGTTGGGAATTTCAAATCTGAAAAGGTGAGGGGATTAAAACTAAGTTTTGTGTAATATATGCTCCTGTAGTCAGAAAAGCAAATTAATAAAAATAATACACACTAGGAGAAATTCTTGCACAAGAGAGAACATGTGAGATGGATACAGGTTAAATCATAACACAATTAGTTTTATACTTGTTTTGTTTTTCTGGGAATATGATTATATTAATATCAAAGATTAGACATAATCACTGATACCTAGTGGCCTGTTCATGGACGTGTATTAATAAGCGATGAGTACTTGTAAAATGCAGGGTGGAGTTCTTTGAATTTAATTTCTTGGAGAATGGCATGACTACTATAAAATATATAGAGAGATAAATGTATATATAAATACATAAACACACACTCTTTGTTTTTATCTCAGAGAAAGAGATGATGACTGAGGAGAAATGTCATGTGGGAACTTCTGCTCCTGGAGTGAAGTTTTATTTTCAGCAAAGCACATGAAAAATTATTTATCCTCATGGCAATCTTTATCTTGATTGACAGCAGGAGCATTCTCTGCTATATTTTATAATAGACTCTCAGCCAGTTTAAACTATTATGGTGCTACTTAAGCCAGTAGATTTATGAGCGTATATATATATTCTGAGGTTCTTTACACATCTGCAGGATCAAAAAAATCAGGTTACTAATCATAATTTGAAAACTTGCAAAAAGAAAGACTAAATTGGAGGAAAAATAATCTGAAACAATTTGGCTCACTGGCAAGTTGAAACAGAAGAAACTGATCATGCAGGAAGGTGCATTCAGGTGATTTCACAATATAGTAAACCAGGTAAAAAAGGCCAGAGTTATTCAGAGTTTCATGTTCAGAGGTGATATGTTTCAGAGCAGTGCAGTTATATTTCTTCCTTCTATCACTGTAGTATAACGTCAGCTAGCACATTGTGTTCAACCTGGAACACATAACTGCCAGATAGATCCTGATGAATTTGGCTTTGTTTTTAGGTGAAAATCAAAAATGATTAGGGAACTGAAGAGATTTTAGCAAGATGTTAAAGGAGTCAGATGTTTCAGCTAACAAGGGGAGACTTTGCCTGGCTGCAAGTTGTATGGGTGTAGATCTGAAGGACTCAGAGCAAATGTTGGTGTTAAGAGGAAACTAAAATGAAGAGTAGATGGGCAGGTCAAGAGCTGAAAGAAAGCCCAATAAAGTACATAAACCTGAATAGGACAAAGAACTAAGGTCTGATTTCATGCAATTATTCAGGTCTCCAAGTCTCACTGAACTCAGCTTGATAATTGTTACCTAAATATCTTCATAGTTTCTCAGCAAGACTTACCAAGCCAAGCAACAGTTGATGCATTTGTGTATCAGAGCTGTAGCATGGGTTAACACGTTGGAGCCCAAGACTGACAGCATGTTATCATGGGTCAATCCAGGAGCAAGTTGTGGCAGTGTAAAAGGCCAAAACTGACAGGGCAGGTGGTAAGATCAGTGGCCAGCTGATTGTTTTCTGTTTCTGATGACACTGCCTTCTTCTCACAAGGTGTTATGCAGTTCTTGTTTTGATATGATTAAGTGAAGGCTCTTTCTCACTTTGGAGTTGAATATGGCCCTCTGTGAATGAATCTGGATGTCAAGACACTGAGAAGAATATTGTGACAAAAAATAATTGTATATTAAGTCCATCATGTAACAAACAATCCTAAAGAAATAGTTCTGGAGCTGAAGGTATTCAAAAGGGACTCAGTGTTGAAGACTTAATAGAAAATAGTTGTTAATTTAACATCCACACCTAGTTTGCTTAAGGTTTCCTGAAAAGTCAGTGTTGAATTTTGCAATCCAGTGACACAAGCAGCATGTGGTTTGTTCTTTTAGAGTCACAGAATTACTGAATCGTAGGATGTTAGTGAATTGGATGGGACCCACAAGAATCATCAAGTGCAGTTCCTGGCTTTGCGCAGGACCACCCCAAAAATCAGACCATGTGCCTGAGAGCATTTTTCAAATGTTTTTTGAACTCTGTGAGGCTTGGTGCTGTGACCACTTCCCTGGGGAGCCTATTCCAGTGCCCAACCACCCTCTAGGTGAAGAATCTTTTGTTAATATCCAGCCTAATCCTCCCCTGACACATCTTCATGGCATTCCCTTTGGTTCTATCACTGGTCATCAGAGAGAAGAGACCAGTGTCTCCTCCTTCTCTTCCCCTCATGAAGAAGCAGTAGACCATGATGAGGTCTCCTCTCAGTGTTCTCTAAGTTGAACAGACCAAGTGACCTCAGCCACTCCTTGTATGTCTTCCCCTCAAGGCCCCTCATCATCTTCATGACCCTCCATTGGACACTTTCTAACTGCTTTATATTTTTCTTATATTGTGGCATCCACGGGCAGGATGGGCTCGTTAGCCTTTTGGCAGCCATCCTAGGAGAAGGACAACTCTAACTTCAAACCCGGGCAGATGGAGCTCGCTGAGCCCTGTAAGGTTATCCATCCAAGAGAAGGTCACTCTAATTAAACCTACGTCCTAAGGGCTTCGCTGTCACCGTCCAAGCTTGCTAGGCCCTGGCAGATGAACCTTGGGAGTAAAGGGTGGGAACGGTTCTGCGCACACTGTGCCTCACCTAAAAAATCCACTG